>PVIA01003920.1:0-152922 GCA_004024845.1 Tonatia bakeri
CCTTTTTCCTCTCCTCTCCTCTCCTCTCCTCTCCTCTCCTCTCCTCTCCTCTCCTTTTTCCTCTCCTTTTTCCTTTCCTTTTTCCTTTCCTTTTTCCTTTCCTTTCCTTTCCTTTCTTTTTTTTATGGTGGGATGGACAGACATGGGACATTAGGAATCCAGGGGTCAGCTTCTATTTTCACCCCAAAAATTCACCTTGCCACACCACAATCTCCCATGTGTGGATCCTTAGAATGCCTTCCTCGTGATCTGTGAAAGAGCCTAATTTCCACTGGCAACAAATGTGGTCACTTATTTCAGGAGAGCTTTTGCTGAAGTCTTTACACTCATAGATCGATGTTTTCTGACGAAACATGCTGCTGTCAATCAGAACACACTTTTGTTCATGTCTCCCACCCACAAATGTAGTGACTTTCAACCTTAACTAAGCATGTTTCACACACTGTGGCCTTAACTCAGAAAGTTTGAAAAGCAACAGCAAAACTAACACACATTTGTTTTTCTTTTTTCACAAATTTACAGATAAAAGGTTTTTTCTTAAGGTAGATCTTAGCAACTTCAGCAAACAGTTTTTTTCCTCTTATTAAATTGAGAACTTTCACCTTTTTACTTTAAGGAAACACTTTTTTGGTTTTTGCTTCTCTTTGACATATCTAAATTGCCAGTATCACTACTTTTGCACTTTAGGACCATTATTAAGTAAAATGAGGGCTACTTCCGCACAAGCACTGTGATATCATGACAGTCAATCTGATAACTGAGATGGCTACTAAGTGATAAAGGGCAGGGAACTTATACAAACAACATGGTGATTCTGGACAGAGGAATGGATCCTGTCCAGGTGGGAGGGAGTAGGGTGGTTCAGGATTTCATTATGCTACTCACAATGGTGCACAATTTAAAACTAATGGATTGTTTATTTCTGGAATTTTCCATTTAATATTTTCAGATCATTGTTGACAATAGGTAATGAGAACTGCAGAAAGTAAAACCATGGTTAGGGGGGTTTCTCTTATCTGGAGAAACATGGCTAGAACCTGCATAATTTGGAAAATTCAACTGGAATAGTGACTGAAGGAAAACGTGTGTGTTCAGTTTAAATAGTTTGAAGCACTAACAACTCCCAGGAAAAAAATTGAGAGAGGTGAAAAGCAGAGCATGAGAAAGGATGAGAGGAAGCCCTTTTTCTAACTAAAATTTATTTAATAGTCAATATTTTTCCCTTTGGCTAAAAGGCTGCAGGTGCACGTAAGGTATGACGCTACTCAGAACCGAAGAAGCACACACATAAACACTAACACTAAAGTGTCAATCTCTCCTGACATTCACAGAGAAGCCCTGGCTTCAAATAAGCTAAGTTAAAGAATGAAATTTAATCACATCAACAGGCAACAGCAATTTCAGCATGTTTTCTTTTGTTGAGTAATCACAAAACTGAATAAATAGTCCAACTTATTTCTATAAATTGCATTTATTGTATGATTGTATTATAACTGCACTAATAAATTAAAAATAAAACACATTTGTTATTTTAGCATTAGTTACTTTTATTCTCTGGGTTCTCAAGTTCCTTGTCCATATTCCTGTGCATACATATTAAACAGTAAAAATCACATTGCTTGGTCTTTTATATTCTATTTTCATACATATAAATGTTTTCCATATAAAATATTTATATTTTAAGTTTCTGAATAATATTCTATTAATTAAAATAATTTGCCAAAAAACATAATTCTTCAGTAGTGGAAATGTTAGGGTTTTGATAGTTTTTTTAATTATTAAAGTTAATATTGTGATAAACATCAGTCTGCATATTACAAGCCTCTTCTATAACTTATGTTATTTGATTTCTGGCATTATCTCATATCATTAATGTTAGGCTGTTAACTTCTGTAGGGAGACATCTTGCTTTATTTCCTGTCGTGTCTGCTGTAACTTACACTTCTTACACCCCTAATAAATGTTTGATGATGTATTTTTTCCTTTACATCATTCATTAGAATAGGAAAAACAGGAGAATGAAGAATCAATACTGAATGAAAGTGAAATAAGTGCTTTTTATGGCTAGCATAAGGGTCAAGATGTGGCAATTTAATTTACTACATAGAACAAACATTTATTTAGCAGTGACTATGTGACAACATTATGCTAGAAATTAGAAATTTTTGAAACAAGCTGCCTTAAAAGAACACACAAACCAGTTAATTATTACCTTTAGTTTTTTCCTCTTTCTTAATAGTCATTGACACCTATCTGGAGGCTTATTGCTTTCTCATGCTATAGGCAGGGGGCATCCCAAGTGCATTTGGCATAACGTATGCTCTGCCCTATCCAACTTATGGGCATGCGAATGAAGCTAGGTCAGTTGGATGCTCTGAATGTTGAACAGAGTATGGAGCATGTACAACGGGTTGTGTGCATTCATTCCAGTTGGGTAGCTTGCCGAGGTTTCCCAGTTCCAAGACTTTTCTTCTTGCCATCAGGCTTCTGGAACTGCCTCTGTTCCAATCCATTCCCAGGCTTGTTTCTTCCATCCTTTCCTGATACCACACAATCATTGTGTTTTCTCAATGAACTCCTTTAGTGTTTTTCTTGGAACCAAAAGGCCTGTTGAAACCAGTAATCAGACCAGTAAACCCAAAAGGAGAAATGTGGAAGTACTCTGGTAGAACTTTACACTGGGAAACCACAAGAGGGAAACCTAAGCCAGCGTACAGACAGACATAACAGTCTAGCCAAGACAGACGGATGGTCCATTTCAAAATCTTTACTAATTCAAAATATGTGTGAAATAAATACATACTATCATTTCAGTTAACATGCCTGTGTTGCATTTTCTCCAGCCAACATTGTGCATTTAAAGAAATTAATTAGGTCTTAATGGAGAGCAAGAAGGAACGAATATGTCCAGAATATGAAGTGTCTTTGTCAGTTTTATTTTAAAATTTATTTTTAATTTTTTTCATGCTGAAATGAAAATACTTGAAAACCACGTAGAGAATTAAGAGGGTTAAACTGATGATGGTGGTGTACATAAAGAGAGTGGACAGGCGCGGAGGATGACACTGCAACTTTTCTTCTTCGGTGAGTGCTGCCCAATCAGCAGCTGGCACGCCCCACAAGCAACAGCGCTGATGTTATCTCAGCCACGTAACTTCAAAAACATAATTACTGGTATAGTCGACAGCACTGTATTAATAACTGAAATTTGCAAAAAGTGAACTTAAATACCCTCACAAAAAAAGAAAGAAAAATAAAGAACTGTATGAGGTTATGGGTGTGTTATTTAACTAGATAATAAGAACTCTTTCATATTATATACAGATATAAAATCATTCCTTCGCACACTTAAAATATTTTACAATGTTACTTACTGATTACACCTCAATAAAACTAGAGGGAAGCCAAATATAAATTCAGACAATGATAAATAATTATTCACCACTTCTCTATTCTCATACTTTCTCCACAATATGAGAAACAAAGATAAAAAGTTAAATTTCTTTAAATTCTGAAAGATATTGTTCATTGATTAAAGAGTGACTTGTGAGTTGTTAGTAAACAAAAATGAGCATATTTCAAAAATAGTTCTTTTCAGAAAATGGAAAGGTTGTTCTGAAAATAAATGTTATTGCCTCTCTTACATCATCACCAGAATGAGATACCACGAACCTTGGGGAAAGAGAATGAGTTTTAGAGTAAGAAAAAATGTGTATTCTGACCTGGCTTAGCAATTAACAGTAAAGAGATCCCAGTGAAACTGTAACTACTCAGAGTCTTGTTTTATTCCTCTGTTAAATGGCTGCAAGAAGAACTTAACTGTTTGGATTTTGCTCTAAATGGATAAAATGAGCATTCAGTGCCTGGCATCTGGGAGACACTGCAGTGTAGCAGCTGTTAAATTTGAGGACACTGTTTATCTAAATAAACAGAGAGTTCTACCTTTCTCTGGGAAGGTGTTGGCCAGAGGAGAGGAAAAACTCCTTTCAGTAATTTAATAAAATTTTACAGACTCATTCCCTGAACTATGAATGTATTTTAGGACCCAGTGTCAAAGCTATCGATTTCAATGTTTCCTCAGGAGAGTGTCTCAGGGTTTCATTTGTATATTCTGCTGGAAAAGCCCAAAGACGAGCATTTAAAATCTGTCTGAGGATCAGCGTTAGGTATTCTAAAAGTTTCACTCAAATAAAGTGCTTCATAAATTGGTCACACTAGAAGCCGTAGTAGGTGCCTGTCAAATCCAGGTTTTCAGGAAAAATGATGTCTTCGCTCCTCCCCGTCCTGCTTCAGACGCATAGCATGCAATTTACACCTTGTTGTTCTCTAATTGTGTCGGCTTTTTCTATACTTTAGTGCCTATTTTACATAAAATAAAGGAAATGTAATAAGTGATATCTAAAATCCTTTAGAAGGGAGTATGAACCTCAAAAAGTAAAATAGCCAGTAAAATACTGGGAAAAATAAGCTGATTAGTAGGTGAACCATAGGCGAGTCTGAAGAAACAAAGCAAAGTTGCTTTATTAGGTTTTAGGAGAAAACTAGGGAGGGTTGTTTTGAATTAGCTTCAAAAATGGAAAAAAGGGAGTTCATGTTAGGAATGACTGAATAAAAAAGTTGTATTAACTTTGACCGAAATATTTATTATTAAAATGTTTTTTTCTAAGACATATATAACTTTTTTTATCAGCTTTCAGATTTTATTATCTAATATGTTGAGATTCTTTGAAAAGTATTTGAATTTAATTAATCCTGGATTTTATATATATATATAATGTTAAGGAAAAGAGAAAATAGCAAAACATAGAGTTTTCCTTAGAATTATTTGGATGACTCCAATATCTAGTAATACATAATGATATTGTGGTCCCTTTCCATGCATCTCTAAAAAGAAATAAAATCCCACAAAAGTTTAATTAACATTGCTATATCTTTTTGAAGCCCTTGGATGAAAGCTACTAACACAGTATAATTATAATTACTATTCTAAGAAAAGTAGATTTCAATTTGCTTCTCAATAGTTAGGGATCCAAGACTTGAGGGTGTAGGATACTACACATCAGGAGAGCTGGTTATTATCAGGTGCAAAGAGATAGTTCAAGTAATATTGGTCATATTTACTCTAATTTCATTACTAATGGGATTCACCAAATATCACAAATTTTTTGTGCTAATGGTTAAATTAAATGACATTCAATGGGACTGTCTCAAGGTCCTATTTGATTTAAATTGGAACAAGTCAATAAGGAAGGTGGATACAGATCATTTTGAATTATAATATATTCCACACACACAAGTTACTTAAATTAAAATAGTGGTTATAATGAAACATTAGTAAATAGCAAATCTTTCTCATTGATTCTGAATGATTAAGTAAAGGCAAAATTTTATAGCTTTGTGTATTTAAAATTATATTAATATTTCAACAATTATTGAAATTTCTTAGGGAGCACTGTGCTAGATACTGAAATAGATACACATATTCAAAAGAAGCTACTGTATTTTACATTCAAAGGAGGGGAGAAATGTTATATAACAACCATATCAATTTCTAGCTAATAGAAACTATACCAATTTATGACAAATTATTATGTCATATTACATAACATAGTTTCAAAGTCCAAAATATTGTATATAATTTAATCCAAAATTCAGGAGGAGTCTTTTAAAAAAGAAAATATTTAAAAAATATATTTCTCTTTCTTTCTCTCAAAAAAAATCATTCCCCTCTTTACTAATGTAGACAAGGAAGGCATTTTTGAGAGTTAGTTCATCATTCACAGAATTTGAAACAAGAATATTTGAAATTGAATTCCAAACTTCAACATTTGGTTGAT
This sequence comes from Tonatia bakeri, assembly GCA_004024845.1. Taxonomy (NCBI): domain Eukaryota; kingdom Metazoa; phylum Chordata; class Mammalia; order Chiroptera; family Phyllostomidae; genus Tonatia; species Tonatia bakeri. The sequence continues at coordinate 5,838 of PVIA01003920.1, forward strand.
TTTGTACCATTTTAGCAAGATACTTATTCTCTGTGTTTTAGTGTTCTCATTTGCAAAATAAAGATAATAATATAATTTATTAGTATGAATAGTAAACAAGTTTGTTCAAGAAAAGTGATTGGAATACTACTTTCTGCATTGTGAGTTTCCAGCAAATAATTTAAAATTAATATTTAACTATTATTATTAGTGGGTATTAAGAAAATGATAGATATATTTTATATGATACTACTTGAGATACCTATGCATATAGTGCAACAATGTTTTTAAGAAATTGGGAAAAAAGCAAACATAAATAATAAGTGCTCAAGCAGTAAGAATTCAATTTCACACCTGTATAGTTTAGTTCATAAATACTAAAAAGGAATGCAGACTTCATCGTATAAAACTAAGGAAGAACTTCCCTCAGGTTATCAAAATGCCACAGTAACAGTTACCGGACGATTAACTTTGGTGATTGAGGAGGAGCATTCTCTATGAAAATGAACTTGTAATGAACTCGTCTTCCAAGACCTCTAATAAGTCCTAATTCTTCCAAGAAACCTTAAAACATTTCATATATTCTAAAACCTAGGGATGAGGTGGAGGCAGTTCCTGGAAGTAAAAATATGAAAGACTGGGGCTTCTTTTGAGAGCCTTGAACTCTCAGGGCGGTCTACGATCAGCTCCCAGCAGTTCCTCTGCGTTATGTGGAAGCGTTCCTACTGATAGCCGGCTTCAGCAGCTTCTGCTTCAGGTGAACTGACCTCTAGTACCTGTATTTGCCTGTCTCACCAGTTTTCAGTGTGGAGATATGTCCAAACCCTTTACACGTGGGGTTAGAAACCTGACATCCTGACATCTTTTTCAAGTAAACGTTTAGACTTCAGTATGCTTACCACATATTCATACAAATAATTTTCCCTTCTTCATGCTTGCTAAATAATGTTGTAGTAGCCTGGTAACAGCTAAGAGTTGTGTTCCCAGTGGGTTGCTGTCATAGGAAAAACTTTATTTGGAGGGGAGGCCTTGGCTAACTAGCTGGTCCCCTTGGAAATGATGATGTAGTCTTCTAGCCCTAGAGAGCAAGAAATGCTCTTTGCAGATGCTGGTCTTTATTGTTCAATATGTAACATAGTAATGGAAAAGCAGCCTGGGATGATTTGTCTTCTGATTTTACACATATTTCTTGCCCAGGGTGAAAACAGGTCTGTATTTTAAAGGTGTGTAGTGATGCTGTTTTATTTTCTGAAATAAGAAAAAGGAGCCTTTCTATCACCTGTTCTAAATCTGGCATGATGATTAGAACTCTATAAAAAAGCACAACTTAAAAGGTTTTACATGGGTAAGTTCTGAATTAGATAAGGAAGAATAATGCAAAAAATCTCTTATGCTCTTCTCTTCTGTCCAGCTCCCACTATTAAAAATAATTACAATACTAATAAAATATAACCAAAAATATAAATGAAAGTGACGTTCTAGACACCAAAATATCGAGGGACATAAAGAGACAAGGAGAAGAATACTCATGAGTTTAGGAGAAACTTGAATGACTAGTTAGCGCCCATTTAGGGAAAGAAGCTGTGGCCTTGGGGACAAGAGAGACATGGAAGAGGACTTGATTTCCTGGGACTAAGTTCCTGTACAAATCAGAACAAAGGCATGACCCCTTCCTGCACCCACTGCATCAGTAAAGCCATATGGCTACTGTATCTGCTTGGTAAAATAATGTGTCAAGCCAATATAGCCCTCCTTAATATGTGCCAGGTATAAACTTCTTAAAACACCCCCAATCATGTCCTTTTTACAAGAACCCCATTTAAATGACCAGCTCTTGAATGTGGAAACCATGACATAGGCCATTCCCAGTCCCTGGTACTATGTTTTCAAATCATACTTGGCATATGAAAAAATATCTTTAAAAGCAGCTATAATAGAAGCAGCTACTGTGGCTGCGATGCATGCAGTAGAAATGGGACAGGCATGTCCTTGTGTCTTACTGATTTTGCCTTTCAAGTTGTCTAAGACAGTGTAAGCATCTGATAGATGGGCAATGACACATGGTAAGGAGAATGCTGAGTAGAATTAAGTAGTGCATATGAGTTGACTGTTTTTTAATTTAACCATCTTGTGTTTGTTACTCCTATAATCATCAATATATTTTAATTGATAAACATATAAAGACAAACTTATTCACTTTGTCTATCTTGTTCAACATTGTACACAGGACCACCTGCGTTATTTTCTCAATGAAAGATTTAACACACATCAAATATTATTATGGCAGTGAAAGACAGTTATGAGCTATTTTCTGGCAAAGAAACATAAAATAAAATAGATTGGATTACTGTTTCTATGGGAATCATTTCAGCCGGCCCTTCCTTTTCTCCCATGAGAAGCAAAAAATTCTCACAGTCCTTGTCGAGAGTAAAGTCAAACAGCTGGCGCTGAGCAATTTAAACATGCTCTGCTTTGAGTAATGCTGTGGGATAACGGGGATAGAGTCGGCGTGGTAGGGTCCTGACTTGGGCAGCGCCCAAAGCCCATGTGGCTTTGAAATGAAGTCGTTAAATGGTCAGATCGAGCAAGAAGCAACAAAGGTCATTATCTGGTTGTCCAAGGACCACATATTCTCTTTATTCAAGTCTTCGCTCTTCTTACTAAACCACTTACGAAGGTGGATCCGGATGGAACGGGAGAGCATTATGCTAAGTGGTGAAAGACAAATACCATATGATCTCATCTGTAAGCAGGACCTAATCAGCACAACAAATAAGCTAGCAAAATAGAACCAGAGACATGGAAATAAAGAACAAACTGACAGTAACTGCAGGGGTGGGAGGAGGGGATAATGGGGAAAAGGGGAATGGTCATCGAGGAACATGTATAAAGGACAGGTGGACAAAGCCAAGGGCGGTAAGATCGAGGGTGGGAGTTGGGGATGGGTGGGGCAGGGAAGATTGGTGGAGAGAAATGGAGACAACTGTACTTGAACAACAACTTAAAAAAGAGAAGAAATTGGATCTGAAACAGTCTTAAAGTATAGTTTGCTTAATTGAGCTCTATTAATTAATAACAATTTTTTAATTACTTATGTTGTTTATGTTGCACTTTGATGCTAAAAAGTAGCAGCATGCTCTAATTAGGCTTGGCTTCCCAAGTCCCAGCAGGTGAATCTGAGCATTCACTGAACTACATAACTGTGTGGTCACCTTACACTGCTTGGTGTAATTGTTTGGAATCTCCAGGTCACTGGGCCCCTTGAGATTCATTAGAACCAAATTTTACCTGATGATAATATATGCTGTAAACTTGATAGGATATCATTTACCCTGGATCTTGCAACACTTTCCAAGGGAGATCTTACATTTTGACCTGCCTCTGTCTCCCCATAACCATCCAATAGTTCCTTCCAGCCAGCTTTGTACTTAACATTAAAATGAAATGCAAATTGTTTACATAAAAGATCTATGTAATCAAACTCCAACTACTTCCCTAATATTACCTCTTACTCACACACCATGTCCAGACCATATTATCTTATGTGCCCTCTTCCGCAAATACAACTACCTCATTTTCATGTCAAGGCCTTTGAGCTCCCTGCCTGCAATATTCTTCTTGTGCAATTCACATTCCACATCATATTTCTGTCTCAGATCAAATATCATCATGATGATCCATGCTTGATCACCCTCGCTTGCTGCATTCCAGCCTATAAGACAGTATCTATCATATTTCCTTCATTGGTGTCTTACTGAGCTCAGCACTATTCTGCATTATCAAAAATATTTTTTATGTTTACCATCCAACTTCCTCCCTTAAGTCGTAATTTATTTCAGTGCAAGTACTTTTTTTTGTCATGTTTTCTCTCCTTTCAACAATAACTGGCAGATAGGAGGCACTGAGTAAATTAAAAATGAATGTACTTACGTTGTTTTAAAACAGATGCTTATAATTTATCACGCCATTCTGTATTGTAAGTATTATAAACAAAAGTTTAATTTAAATTACAATAAAAACTGCTGCAGAACAGGTTTGTAAGTTAATATAAATGTATAGTAAATATTATAATCAAATTTTAAACTCACATTGAATTCCCTGTGCTGCAGAGATGTATGTCTTATAAGACATTAAGTGAAAAATATTTCAAGAACAACTTGTTAGCTAAAAGAGAAATTTTAGAATGGTAGTTTAGGGGAGATAACAGTTTATTTATATTTTGAGTCATGATAGAAAAATACAATTTCTCTAGAGATAAAGTCAGCCAGGACCCTAACTCCTAGTTTTCTAGCAGATGGAAATCATCACATGGCAGAGTGTATTTATACCTTTAACTGTTTACATGATAACACAGAGTCCCCGCCATGACATAGGCACAAACTCAGCCACAGGCCATGGGATGATCAGGGGCAAAGGGGACAGAACAGTTTAGCCTTACCCATTATTAAAAGAGTTGTGCAGACACCACAGTCATTTAACATTATGGCTCCCATTTTTATAAGATCGGTTTGGTCCTTTCCCAATTTAAACAGGACTAACATGTTTATTGCTGCCAATGTATTAATTCCTGTGTCCTTTTATATATTCAATAATAAAAAACTTGGTTCTAGCTGTTCTGTTAGGTAGTGGCTGTTGCAGAAAGAGTTACAGTTTCATAACTCTCAGGTCCTGGGAGTCCATGTCAGTCACCTCACTTCTTCGTGTTTTAGGGTCATTAGCTACGTGACTGTGGAGAAGAAAGCCACCTAATGTGAACCCCAAGGAGAAATGTATCACTGAAATGGATTCGAAATCCCTAGGGTTCATTGTAATTGAAATCCCTAGGGCCAACATTCAAAATTAGAGCCTAGTGGCTGTTTCCTGACAGGAGCCTTTTAAGCACTCCGTATGCCAGGAAGGAAGAACCGCAAACTGAACTCTCGGTTTCCCACAGTCTGCACTATTGTTTACGCTGTCTGAGCGAACTGCTGCGGGAAGTTCCTCGTTCCCTTGTCGCCATACTGCCACCCCACCAACAGACTGTGACCTGCCTTGTCCAGTCTGAACTACATCAAAAGGACCCTTATTTGCATTATACTGGCAAATGAGCAATTTTGAAACCTCATTTACCTTTTTCAGACTAACGTGGGAACAACAGATAGGAAGTTTTCTTTAAAAAACAGCCTCTCCTTTGCCTCTAAGTTTTTATTTCTTTGAATTTCATTTGGTTCATTTTAAATTTCACTAATTTGGACCTTGCAAAAAGTTTTCCTTTTCTTTTAGGGACAAATATAAAATATTTAGAAACATAGATGCCTCAGAGCTACAGGCAATATCCAGCTTTTGTTTCTTTCTGACCAATGAATATAAACACAGGACATGTTTTACCAGACACAGACCCTTTTTTCTTCTCTCTAACCACTGTTTAATTTAATCATCTAATGAAGGGCACACATTGCATAAATGAGAAGATTGATACAGCACCCAGACTTGACACATGTATAATTAGCGCCTAAATTAAGAAAAGAACACCACCCACAAACCAGAAAGTCTTTTCTCATTCCCTTCCAAATAATGATAGCAGAGAAGATTTTGACGGTGTAGAAAAAGGAGATTGTCGAGGGATTTAAATGACAGTTTAAAAGTCAGTGGCTTACTTAGTAAATATGAGGAAGCTTTCCATGTTTTCTAATCTGAAAAGCCTTAAGATTGGATTTAAGATTTAAGAAATGCTGGATGCGAGGAGTGTTCACTGAGGAAGCAGAGCAAAGGACAGGGAGTAAACATCTGGCAAAGTCGCCCCAGTGCCAGAATGTATGGGGTTCAGTGATGAATGGAAAGTTGCTGTAAATGAAGAGGTGCACAGGTGAGGGAGGTAGGCTTGGAAAATAATGGTCATTTCAGAGAATCATGGAATCGAGACAGTAGTCTTGGGCTGGAAACTCAGGGTGCAATGGTTATATTCAAGTGCAGGTAATCACATTTTGCTTAGAAATAAATGCCTGGAATTCAAAAATAATGGTGGGTTATTAGATGGAAAGTTAATAAACGTGTTATGAAAAGCATAACAGTTGCTATGTGTATGAATGCAGTCACCAGTGAAGAAGGCACAGAGGAAACCAGAGCAGAGAATACCAAAAAATTGACAAGTTATACATAAGAGAGCACGTTGAGGAGCCAGTGAATAGGCGGACACATAAATGGATCATCAAGGGAGTAAGATATCCCAGGTGACAAGGGACAGTTGTGTCTACAGTGTGATGGTTGGAAGAAAAGTCCAGGAGAAATTTGTGAGAAGAAAATCCTTTCGTTTGTCCTCTGAATTTATAATCTTTTATCTTTCTGCCCTTGTCTACATCTAATTTGTTTTTAAATTGTCAATGTCCCCTGTCAAATTTTAGAAATGGAACTGGACTTAGTTATGGCTTAAATACTTGACACTAACATGAAAAATGTGCTTTGTGAATGTTGTTATGTTATCAGAATAATTTACTAATTCCCTCATTCGTCAAATGCTCACTCATTCCTTAATACACAACAATTACTTTTCTGTGCACCACAGGTGCAATGATAAGGAATACAATTCTCTTCCTTCATGGAGCTTATGTTATAGTTGAAGACATAAATAATCTGATATAAATATCAAAAGATAATTTTAGATAACAGTAAGTGCTATGAACAAATAAAGCTGCAGCAGGGACTACAATAGGGAAGATTTAATGAGCATTTTTTTCATTCTTCTCTGAAGCCATCCCTTTGTACATAATTAAGAATGTTTTTTTCCATCAAGAGGTAAAGTATATTTCCCCTCTTATTCTTCTTGAAGTCAGCCATTTAACTAACACTGGCAAGTGAGATGTCAGCAGACAATGTAAGCAGACACTTTTAAAGTGCTTATGTTTGGGTTTTCATATATCATTTCCACATCATTATAAAAACACACGCCTGAAGAACAAACAGAGGACACTTCCTAGCCAACTTCAAATCATAATATAAATCCGCCATAAACAAGACGGCACCGGCATGGGTGCAAGTGCAGACATACAGATCGATGTAATGGAACAGAGAACCCAGAAATGGGTCCGCATAAATAGTCAGCTGATCGTTTAAAAAAGTGTAACACAAGAGAGTGGATGATGAATGATCTTCCCACAAATGATGCTGTAATGACTAGACATTCATAAGCAGAAAATTTAACCTAGAAACACTCTTTACACCTCTCACATGTATTAATTCAATATAGATCATAGATCTAAATGAAAAATAAGAAATTATAAAACTTCTGGAAGAAAAAATAGGATAGACTCTCTGTGGCCTTGGGTTTGATAATTAATTTTTTAGCTAAAACAGCAAAAATATAATCCATAAAAGAAATGTAAGTTTCAATTTACTTTCATAGCCAGAGACTAATGAAATACACACACACACACACACACACACACACACACACACATATATATGAATCAAAATGCACATTGCTTTGTGAAAGAAGCTAGTTTGAAAAGGTTACATATTACATGATTTAGATTACATTAAATTCTGTAAAAGACCAAACTACAGAGATAGTAGATAAATGAGTAACTCCTAAGGTTTCAGAGGGAGGGAGATAGAATTGAAGAGCTGAGGCACAGGGGAATATTTAAGGAGGTGAAACTATTTGCATGAAATTGTACTGAGGAAATACATGACACTATCTCTTTGTCAAAACCCACAGAACTTTAAGCACAAGAGTGAAACTTAATGTATACAACCTTTTTTGAAATAATTTAAGACATCTAACAATAATGACATTAAAAGAAGAATACAAAAATCAATCTGATGCATTGTAAATGTAAGAAAAATTGTCACTGAAGGAGTAGGGGTAAAAAGGTTTCGCATAAGTCTTTTAGGAAACACAAAATGAAAAACCTGTAAGACTTAAGGCAAATAGAACTGCACAGAACCACTGTGCTCTATCTAGTTGACAAAGTTGTTTCCGTCAGGGGCAATATTTAAGACTCAAAACACTAGGATTGAAAAATTAAGTAAATGGATGGAAGATGGTGGAAGCCAGTTTCCTTATTTTGGGAATGAGAATTTACAGATAATCAAGGTCTTTAGAATGATCCAGATAATAATGAACTAGAGTTGGAGATATCAGAATGGATTCATATTTTGTTTAATATATTTATAGATATCTACATATTATATATGTATGTGGGTATATCCATGGGTCATTATTAAACACAAACCTTTCCTTTGCTAGCTGAGTGGGAACGATGACATCACAAGAGAAATGACTACTCCTAGTGACTAAATATTAGTTTCTAAAGCCATCCCCCTGTAAGAGGACTAGGGCTACTTGGAGAATAGCCTTTTGATAGGGTTGGGGCAGGAAATATACAAGAGAATCTTACAGTAGCCTAAAGTTAAAATATGTCCCAAAATATCTTACAATAATTGGGGTACATCAAAGGACCAACAGAAACTTGAGAATTCTCAATTGCGAAAGCTCAAACGATTTGGACAACAATAGCAAAAATAAATGCAATAGTTTTACATTTTCACACAAAGCATAAAATCAGTATACATAAATCCATAGTTATATAAAAATTATAAGCAAAACTCCTGTGCAGGAAAATTCCAAATAATTTATGAAGATACCCTGTCTTGAAGGAGATAGAATATAACCCTTCACCCCTTAAGGATCAGCTGCGCTTTGCGACTTCTTTCCCCAAAGCACAGACAGAAGTGGGAAACACATCACTTTATGGTGGACAAGTCACACAAGCACTCTCTCAGCAATGTAATTAAGTTCAACATCGACAGCAATGTCATTATTGATAGAATGTACCTTTGATATTATGAGATGAAAATGATTTTACCTCTGTGGTCTCCCTCCCCCAAACATATAACTCCAGACTGATTGGAAGAAAAACATCAGACAAACCTATCTATTGTATATTCTGGAACACGCTTGACCAGAACTCCTCAAAACTGTCCAGGTTATCAAAACAAAGACAATCTGAGAAACTCTTAGGCAAAAACAAGCCTAAGGAGACATAATGACTAAATGTAATGAGGTAATATAGATACAATACTGAAATAGAGAAAGGATATACATTAAAAAAAGAAAGAAAAGAAAAAGCAGTCAAGTACGGGCTTTAACTAATAATAATGTACCAGTGTGTCCAATGCAACTTACTAATATAAAATGTTGATATTGGGGAAACTGGCTGTGGAATATAGATGGGAACTACTCTCACATGTTGTTTCCTGCTGCTGAGATCCAGTCTTCTTGACCTTATCCACAGTGAATACACAACACTACTTATCAGAATAAACTTGCCCCTCCTATCTGTTAGCATGCTGATTCCTGCGGTGGGCATTATTTCTGGGGAGACAGCTGCTGAGTTGTTTGGAGACCAGCTTTGGAAAAAGAGAACTGGAGTACAAGTAGTAACTGTTACCACTTTAGCAATTTTGACAACTTACCAACCTCTCTATGCCTGAAATGCACCTTTGTAAAATTAGGATAATGACAGAGACCTCTTCCTATGACTGTTATGAGAATTAAATTAGTAAGCATTTGTAAAAAAAAACTTAGAATGTTACCTGATCCATAGTAAGTTATACATATTCGATACATAAAACTGAATAAGGTTTCTAGTTTTCTTTTACTTGCTACTGAGATACCATAAAAAGAGTCAAAATAAGCAATCTGAAAAAGCTTTTGCTCTGACAGGGATAAGAAATTCTAATAGGAATAACAAATGTATCTTTAAAGCTATGGGGCCACCAGCTCTTAGGATTTTCACTATTTAAATTGTTCAGGGCTCTATTGAGCCTTGTATAAACTAGCTAATGGGTCTAGGGAGTTGAAATATTACAGAAAGAGTTAGTCAAGGTTATTACTGGAATTGTGGATAATTTCCCACATTGTGTTTAATTTTATCTTATTCCAAAAAGAATCATCTCTTTGCATCTTACATTAAAGTCATAAAAACACACATTAAGAGAATGTGTTTCAGAGCCCTGGCTGGTGTAGCTCAGTGGATTGAGCGCGGGCTGTGAACAAGAGCATCACAGGTTCAATTTCCAGTCAGGGCACATGCCTGGGTTGTGGGCCAGGCCTCCAGCTGGGGGTGTGCAAATGACAACCATACATTGATGTTCCTCTCTCTCTCTTTCTCCTTCCTTTCCCCTCTCTCTAAAAAATAAATAATTAAAATAATTTTTTAAAAACTAAAAAAAAGAGAGAACAAGTTGCAGACTGTTAAACCAACAAAAGGCTCATGAGGGCCAAGGGGCTTAATTAGTTATATTTGTTTTATTTGTTTAAATAAAGTTAACTGAAAATGCAAAATCTTAGTATGAATTTTTCTGATGTTTATAGATGATAATATTATGCAACCTAAATTATTTCATATGTAAAACTTCAAACACAAATAGAAATCTGGAATATGAATAGTAGCATACCAGTTCCAGAGAAAACATCCACTATAACATAAAGTTGATCCAGGAGGGGGTGACGAGGATGCAAGTGGTGTGTGGCAGAAAATGACAGCAATAATAAGGTGGTACTATTCCAGGTAGTTGTGCGGCTGTGTTGTACCTTTAGTTCCAACCTTCCCTGAAGCCTAGTGTGAAGTACAACACAGCCTGTTTTGCAATTATCATTATGAAGGAATAGAAATGACACCAGAAACACAGAAGGGGTGTCACTAGTCCAAGCAATAAGCTCTGAAATATAATTCACACAAACTAAAGATATAACTCAATTCAATAAAATTATTCCATAAGCAAAGTTAATGTAGTCAAAATTCATGGTTATTCTTACACCAAGGATAAAGCTGCAACATTTTAATGATTTTCCTCCTAATGTGATGTGAGCAGACAAACTCTTCTTTACTCCCATTGTGTGCAGTCTGTTTCACTCATTCTCACTCAGAGTAGAGGATACACTATAGTACAAGCAAAGGAGAATCAAGTCTCTGCTCTTTAACAGGAGAAACTAGAACATTTTCTTCACCACAGCGCCCTTAACCACTAGCAGTGTCCGACACATGGTAGATATTTTCATATGAATAAACAATTTAAAATGATGGTCGAAAATTCAATCTCGAACAATATTGGGCTAAACTCAGGAGATGTGGGGGCAAGTATGGATCTTTGAATACAGTACTTCCTAACTTCTTAGACAATTTCACCAATGATGAAATGTGGTGGGGAAGTACGAAGCAAAAAAAGCTAAGTATCTGGATGTTCATGCTCATATAGATAGCTTATGTCACCGCTTCCTGCTTGGAGAAACAATTTGGGATTATATGATTGCAGGCAAGATCCAGAAGGTCAAGTAGATTTGACTCTCCAAAGATGTAGTTGAAAACAAAGAATCTTAGTTTACTAAGTGTGCTGATCTCTCCAAAGTCATAATGAAGATCTATAAGATAGTTCCAACGTTTGGGGACTTTTGATGACACATGTGTCAGCATCTTTGGTCATAGTATCTTAATTAAGAAACCTTGAAAGGCAAAGCTGTGAGGAAAGAATGTGCAACATGGTGATTATGGTGATTATTTTAAATATTATTAAAAATATGTAAATTCTCAGTGACCTTGGAGCCAATAACAATGCACAGATGTATTTCAGAATAATGATTAGAGCTATGAGTAACGGGTAGTGGCCTCAAAACTGGGTTGTAGTCACTCTGGAAGAACAAAAGATGTGATGTGAAAAAAATTGTTAGATCTCCTTCCTCTCTACCTCCTCCTCTTTCTTCCTCCTCTCCTCCTCCTTTCCTTCTCGCCCTGCTCCTCCTCCTCCTTCTTCTCTCTCTCTCATCTGTCCATACCCATATAATATACACATATACAGCTTGCACACACACAGTAAAACACTAAAATCAAGATTAACTTTGACCTTCAGGTTTTTTTGTTGTTATATTTGATCCTATTGAAGATAATATCTGTGATTAACATGGAAAGAATTGACCTTGAATCACTAACATATGAGTAAGGAGCCAATTTAGTTCCTAAATTATTCAGAAATAACTTAGCAAAATATCTGGTTACTGCACTACTAAAAGTTAATTTCATTTTAACAAATTAAAGTTATATGTTTCCTTTGGGAGAAAGAGCAAGCAAATTAAAAAATGAAATGTAAGAATTATATGTAATACACATTTTTGTAAATGAAATCACTTGTATTAAAGGGAGGAAAAGAGGTGTGTGATTTTTTGGACATATAAAATAATGAGTATTTTACTATAATATCTTTTCTATCAATTTATTTCTATCAGTTTATTTCAAGAGAACATAGTTTTCTTTCTATTGGTTTTCATTCATTCATTCATTCATTCATTCATTCATCCATCTATCCATCCATCCATTCATTTTTGGCATGTATTGTGGGAAAATGGAGGGATCTGCTCCACCTATTTTCTTAATGATGGATTGTAGATGAGACTTCCTCATACATACAGTGGAAGCCTGTGATTTCTTAAACTTGTTAATCTCATCTCTTGATAGTTCTCCAATTTTCTGTGGTATTTGCAATATAGTAGATCAATTCTAAATGCCTTGAGGATGAATAATTTGAGACACTGAAGACATCTTTCATGTCTCACTTCCCACTTTTTACTGGGTGGTAGGAGTCTACAGAAAGACTAAAATAAATACAATATTGTAAAAAGAAGGATGAATTTTTCTGTAGAGAGAATGTGTGGCTTTCGTGAGATTCTCAAAGGGACTGAGCATTAGAAAAATAAATAAATGTGATTTTTAGGTCAATATTGGGTTTTTCAGAAAGTCATTCCATGAGTGATTCATTTTCTCCAAGTTAAAACTAAGTTGCTGCAGGGCCTAAACCACTCACTGAGTGTGTTTACTCATTTGTAAAAGGGGTATTTATGGGAAGATTTACTTTTAGTGTCCTTTCTAGCTGCCAGAGTCCATGTGTGTTTGAATTCATTTCAAAGCAACAAACATTTCAATTCTTCAGGAATAAACAAAGTACTCTCAGATGAGAATTTACCAAAACAATAGGCAACTTTGACTTATAAAGTTATTATTGGATATTTATTAATATTTTAAACACTGGTACCTATTTAAGCATTGTCCATGGAATGATGATAAGCAATTTTGTTTATTAACAGACTTTTGGTAAATCCTCACTTGAATTTTAGCTCTTTTTAGGGAAGTTATTCAACAAAAAGGACTGAGAAATGTGATCTCATACCATTCCTTTTAACCTAAAGTTTATTCTTTCTTTGAAATAGTATGTATGTATGTATGTATATGTATATGATATATACATATACACACAATGCTAGCAAAATTATGGTTAAATATTGAAAGCATTATTTTAAATGAAATAAGCCATACACAAAAGCCTAAAAGTCTATTTGTTATATGACTTTATTTATATGATCTGCTGGAAAAAGTAAAAACTACAGAGACAGAAGTAACATTAATGGTTTCCAGGATTTTAGTGTGGCAGAAGAGGAATAACTACAAAAAGATATAGGAAAATTTCGGAAGAAACAAAAAAAAACGTGACCTTATATATTTAACAATAACATTTATTAGTTACTATGACTAGGTTTTTGTAGGTGTGCATTCTGATTTCCTGGCGTGTTCACAATAGTTAAGGGAATTGTTCCCTAAACCTTACATACTATTTATTAATTAACTTCAATTTTTGTTTGTTTTTCTCACAGAAAAGTTATTTCAAAAATATTCATTTTATATTACTAATATTATCCTTGACTATATACCTTAAACTTTTTTATTGTTATTTTACTGTAGTTGTCTCAATTTTCTCCCTTTGCCCTCCTCCAACTATCCCAATCCCCACTCCCACAGTCAATCCCCACACTGTTGTCTGTGGGTCATTAATACATGCTTTTTGTCAATGATCGATTTGAATTATTAATGCTACACTGGCATATACAGTTATATTTCAGTTTTCCTTTTCACAGTTTCTATTTGTCTTTCTATCTGTGTTACTGTTCATTGCTCATTTTTCTCACTGGACAATAAAAAGGGCCACTGTTTTACCATCTAAACTACAACAGCAAGAGATGACTAATAAATAAGACTCTGATGCTGGTGCTTGATACTCTAGTAGATATTCTCTTACTAAAAAAAAAATAATAAAGGTTCTGTACTGTCTTACAGAGCTCCTAGAATTTTTGTTTCGAAACTTGTCTTTGAAAAGCCTTAGTCTTCGTAAATAGGGACACTCCACCTAGTTGAGAACGTTGGTCCTTTGAATTCACTCTTTAACAGACCAGTGAAGTCTTCTCTAGGGGCCATTACAGTTCACCACAGATTTGACCTGACAGGCAATGGTCATACTTCCTTCTACCAAACACAGTAATTGATGGCTTATTAATATTATGAACAACCATGTTGAGTGGCTAGGGATAAAATACATAACAAAATTATATAGGTGTCAGAATATGAAGGCAGTGGTAGATATTTTTATAGGTACTTCTATGTAGTTGAGTATGATATACGGATTATCATACTCAACATAGTTGATTATGGATATAAGAGTCCTCTCTATATGAGTAAATCCTCCTGGCATGTGAAGCCTGGCAGAAGACAATTTTTAGAGCATACTAGTGATAAACTATAACAGCCACATTGGGTGTTTTTCCAAGAATCCTTTGAAAATGTCTACTTGAGTAAAACAATGGTCTCAGGAAAAGCCAGCAGGTAATTACTACCCCATATTAGCTTTCCAAATTCCTCACTATTCTAAAAGTATTTTATATTAATTCATTTTTGATTACTGTAAAAATTTTAAATACATTCTTTTGCCTTGTTGTTCAATGTAAATTATTTGTATCAACTCTACAAATGGAGCCAGTACATACAGGATCAAGCAATCAAAACATAATGCAGAACCTATAAATTCAGACTTTGAAAGACAGTCCAGCTATAGAACATTATCTGGTGATAGACACATTCCTCCCTCCATCAAGCACATGTTAATCCCTTCTATGTTCCAAGCACTGGGACACAAGATAAAGGTAAAAATTCTTTCTTCAGGATGTCATGATCTAGTGGAGGAGGCTGGCAGAAAAATCCTAGCTCTGAAAGTGATGGGCATAAGAGGTGATTGAGCATGGAACCAGTGGGTGCCTGAGCACAAAGTCTGGGTGTGTGAAGACATCAGCCAGATAAGAAGAAATGGACAGAGCAAAGTATGTTCAACATCCTTGTAAGAATTTTCCTGTGGGTTTTACCAGGGGCTGGTGAGACTGGAGATGAGGCCTAGCAGGGGAGCTGTATAAGGCCCTGTATTCAAGATAAAGGGAAATCATATAAGTATTTACTGGAAATCACATCATCATATTTACACTTTAGAAAGTTCAGCACTCTGGATTCTAATTTATTTATGTATCAAATATAACACTTCGTGCAGTATCTGGCAGTTCATTTATGCACAGTGTTTATAGGTAGAGAAGGGAATTACTCTGTTTATGTTTTGCTTCCTTTGGTCAGGTTCTAGTACATTGATTGCAAATATATACCCACTTCCTTCTGTCTCAATATATATCGCTTTTAAAAGATCTCACAAAGCTTCCTAAGGCGAGGAGGAGTCAATTTCTTCACACCTTAAATATGAATTGGTCCTGTGACTTGATCTGGCTGATGATAAGGACTAGGAATAATTGTGTGCTATTTCCAAACCTAAGGGTTCACGTCTATTTTTACTCTTGAACTCCAATACCTTCCCATCCAGGACCATCATCACTATGTGAACATATACCAGCTAGCATACTGGGATGCAGATGACAAAACCACATTGAGGAGAACCAATTTATCCCAGCTAAGGGCATCTGAACAAGGTAACCCCTCCCTGACTTACCAACTGATCACACACTTATGAAGAAATCCAGCTGAGGTCAGTTTCATGTAACACAGAGGAAAATATCTATTTATCAGATGGAAACACTTATGGAAATGTGTAAACTTTATTGTTCTAAGCGCTTGAAGCTTGGCAGATGTAGAATATATATTATTATAGCAACTGATAACTGAAACATAGGCACTGTGCAGTGTTTTAATGCATTACTTCATTTAATTCTCATATCTACTTTGCAAGGCAAATATTATTCTAGTCTACATTTTGCAGATAATAACCCTAAGCCTCAGTGAATTTTCTTCCCCCACCGACTCTCAGAGGTTAAGTCGCGAAGTTGCAGTTGAAGTTTTGGCTAACTGCTGCCAAAGCCCAGGCATTTCTCTGTCAGCTATGTGGTCTTTGCAAGTTCCTCTCTCTGGAAAAAGTAATGATGTCAGGTCCTTCAGGACCACAGTGTAACTCATGGGTAAATGAGCTGAATCTCAATGAACTCACCCTATGTCCACTGACTTGATCAGTAGTAAATGTTCATTCCGAGAAAGCGACAGTCTTCAGCAGATAGTACAGCTCTTCGGGAATGGAATATAAGTGCTTACGCTTCAAAAAGCATCCTTGTTATTAGGGAACTATGAAAAATAAACATGATGTGAAATCTTTATGAACGGTTAATAATTATATCAGAATTACCGTTGTGGGCATGCATTCTCACCTCAAAGTAGCAAATTTGGGAGCATGGTGAGGATGTGGTGCTTGAAAACAGATTTCTCTCCCCTCCACCTATGAGAAAAGCAAACTATGTTTTAAATGTTTTCAAGGGCCGAGGGAAATTTTTTACATTTCAGAAGTGGTCAATGGAACACTGATAAATGGAATAAATGCCAACCACAGCTTTGCACCATTCTAAGTAAATAGAGTACTTTGGAAACGTCACAAGGAGGGAAGAAGTCTGCCTGCCACTGTGGGCTCACGTTTACCAGAATTGGCCACGCCCACGAGACGTGTTTTCAAAGATGTTATCTACCTTCCGTCTGCGGGCTGACACTCAGGGCACAGCGCAGCCTTCGAACCAGATGTGCACGCTGGGACTCACGAAATCCCCCTATGAGTTATCCAGGAGGATCTGGTGAGGCTGACTTTGTCCAGTCCCTCAGTTTTAGAAAGAAAGTTTTGTACTTTCAAAGTTGCTCACACTAAGATGTTTATCCTTTTGAACTTTCTACCTTTCTGTCCTTTCCCAGAACTCTATTTCAGATATATGCAGAGTTATTACTTTTAAAACATTCATCAATGCACTTACACATTATTTATTAAGCACCTAATATATACCAGACATTCTCCTAGGCACAGAGACTACACTTTTGAGAAAACCACATCATATTCCTGCTTAAATGGAGCTCATATAACAAAATGAAACATTTATTCAGATATCAAATGTGAATTTTTCTAAGGATTAGGTTATTATTTAGGATAAGCTTTAAAATGCTGATTTCACATACATAAAAGTTGAGAAGGACCCAAGCCTAGCAACAAATAAGAAACAATGTCTAATGGGAAAAATTTATTTTTTTCAGTGATATTTTTATATTATCAAGAGCTTCTCAAATCTGTTTTTATATTACAGAAGTAACATAGTAACAATAAAATGCTTGATGTTACCTCAAACTTCACATACAAATTTTTATCATCAATAATTTAAATCACATGATTGCTTTATACCAAGACATTATACTTTTAGAAAGTTTATGGTAAGGAATCTTTATATACCAGTATGAGTGTTGTGAAAACTATATCCTGAAAATCCTTTTCTTCTTTCTCAATGTCCTTTATTCTACCCTTAGTACAGCAATTAATTTTACAAAACAATCCTTTGTTCATACCTTTGCCAGCTACTCTAAAAATATTGCCACCAAGTAAGAGGATATCAAATATTTATTAGGTAAAATCACTATAACTCTCTATAATGTTATTTTATTCGCTTAAAAATCAAGAGCAGAAATCTATTTTCAACATTCAGTGGGAGTTAGGTCAGATCTATTGTTCAGGTGTACACCAGTTGAATTTTGCAATTTTCTCACCTTTTTTCCCGCTGCCCAAAGTAACCCTTTCGTGTATCTTCACACTCTTTCACTCCCAGCAGTTCTACTCGAGAGATGCCTCAGGAGCAGAAGTCCCCTCACCCCAGTTGTGTCTGCTGGACTGTGTGTGGGGGTGCGTTTTTATGTGTGCTGTTTCCATTCGCTAGTTCTCTGTGATTACTTCATTCTCAATTTTTGGATAATAAGCTAAAATAAAAAAAAATTAGAATAAACACTACTCTGGGGATGCAACATAGAAGGTTAAGTGCCCAGGAAACCAATGCAGTTCTAACAGCGTGACAAGGTTCACTGGAGAAAGGAGAAAAGACCAAGAATCCCGAGAAAACATCTAAAATTTCAGAAAAAGAACAGTGATCCAACATCTGCAGAGCATATATTCTGTCTCCTTCAACACCTAATGTTGTGAAATACTCAATTGAAATACGCTCACCACCCACGAACAAACAAAACTAAAGGGTATTAGACTTTTGTTTATTAAAGTGCTGAAATTAAGATAAGATCAAATAATTCATACAAGGTTGCCCAGCGAAGTGTCACATACTCACCAGGGATTTGAAGCTATGTGTTTCTTACTCCCAAAGGGGCTGACTTGCTTTCCCTTTCTACCTGAGTGACATAGGTAGTGGCAATACTTGGTCTCTAAAAGTTCAAACTGAGGAAAATCCCTCTAGAAAGTTGACTATAGGAAGGTTTCATTATATTTTGGTCAACTCACACCTGAAAAACATTAACCCACAAGCACAAAATTTCATGTAAAATATTTTTGGTTTTAATTTGTTATGCTTTTGTTATTTTTAATTTTTTTAAATTTTATTTATTTATTTTTAGAGAGAGGGGAAGGGAGGGAGAAAGAGAGAGAGAGAAACATCAATCTGTGGTTGCCTCTCACTTGCCCCACACTGGGGATGTGCCCTGCAACCCAGGTACGTGCCCTGACTGGGAATCAAACTGGCAACCTTTTGCTTTGCAGGCCGGCACTCAATCCACTGAACCACACCAGCCAGGGCTGCTTCTGGCATTTTAAAAAATAATAATAGCTAAAGTTTACTGAACAATTTATACATATATATATATATATATATATATATATATATATATACACACACACACATAAATGGTTTCTGATATATAACAGTATAATGGTTCTTGGAATATATAATGGTATATATTCCATATACTCTTATAGCGGTGTAAAGTTGTTCCCATATGTGTGTGCATGTATATACATACATGTGTATCTTTGATCTTAATACATACAGACCTTCGTGAGGCAAGGTAGCTATTATCTGTACTTGATACATGAGGGAACCAAGGCTTTGAGAAACTCGTATTCTGTCAAAGCTCCTTTCTAGTGTACTAGATATTTAAATAAGAAAATGAATAAACATTAGCTTTAATGTCTAACAGTTTTTCTTCTAAGTGGGGAAGAAAGTTACACTGTAAGATGAAAATTACCTGGTTTGATAAGTGTACCCAGTACTCAAAAAAAAAAACCAAAAAAACAAGGATCCACCCAAACCATAGACATAGAAAGAATATATATATACACACACACACATGCGCGCTAGGGAAAGAGGAGTCATATGAAGTTGGATGAAATATGAGAATTATTTTAAAAAATACTTAGAGAACTCCCAGGAGGTCAATACAACTGGTTTGTTAACAGAAAAGGGCACAGTAAGAGGCAAGAGGCTAGTCAGGTGAGTGAACATTCATTTAGGAATGGATTTACAAGACAAAGTAATGAGCATATATTTTATTCAGAGAGTTGTGGTATGTAATTTTTTCAAAAATGACATTGATGGAATAGTTGGGAATGAATTTCAAGAGCAGAGGGATGCTGAAAGGAAGATGATGTAGAAAGGTGCTGCAGCAATTTCACTGAGAAGCTGAAGGCGCATAAACCCACTTGAGAGTAACCTCATGTCTCTCTTAGATGTCATGTCTATGTCTTCAGCTCTGTTCACAGAGTGAACATTCTCCGATATGCGTAGGGACCCACTGGGGAGCAGCTGGAAGATATAAGTAGATAGATCATATTTATTGATCTATCTAAAATGCTCTTTGGGGAAAGTAATCACAATCATAAAAGAAACATTAACTTTTTAAAAAGTCATTGATATTATATCAGCTATAATGATTTACAGAATCATCACTATGGGAAGGAGGCAGTTACTACACATGTTAAAATGAAACTTTATCAATATATTTGCAAACTGAGATGAATAAATCATTGTCAAGCGTCATTTTGTTATTTCATTTCAAAAACTTATATTGCTTTTCTTCCTGTTCCTTTCAAGATGTCTTCCATATTGTGAGAAAATCCTTGCAACTCTCTGGCAGAGTGATTTACAAAAGGAGAAGGAAACTAATAATTCCTAAGCATCTACCATATAGAACAAACCACAGGCCCTACAAAACTGCTGTGCTCTGCCTATTTACCCCTTCCTTCCCCCTAACCCCTGGCAACTTCTGATCTTTTTACAGTGGTCATGTCTGCCTTTTCCAGAATGTCCCATAGTCAGAATTGTAATTTTTTTAGCACTTTCGGATTAGTTCCTTTCACTTTGGAATAGGCATTAAAATCCCACCATTTCTTTTTGTTGTTTTTGTAGTTCTTTTCTTCTTGGGAGTGAATAATATTCCATTGACTAGCTATATCATCATTCACCTACTGAAAAACATTGGTTGCTCTCGTTTTGGTAATGATAAATAAAATTGTTATAAGCATCCATGTTCATGGTTTTGTGTGGACCTACGTTTTCAATTCATTTGGTTTAATGTCAAGGATCACATGGTAGGCATATATTTATTTTCGTAAGTAACTGCCAGAATGTCTTCCAAAGTGCCTTCCATTTTGCGTTGCTACCAGCAATGAATGAGAGTTTCTGTTGTCCCCCATCCTTTGCCAACATTTAGTGTTGTTAGTGTTTTGAATTTTGGCCTTTCTAATAATAGGCATATCTAGTGGCATTTAATTGCTAGTTTAATTTTCAACCCCCTACTTACACATGAGGGTAAGCATCTTTTTTCTATTACATTTTCTCCATTTATTTGATTTATCGTATCAACAGTAACAAGAATAAGTAGGTTTGTTGTTCTTTTTCTTATTTTTTTAATTGTTGTTCAAGTAGTTTTCTGTCCTTGACTCCCATCCCAGCCCACCCACCCAGCACTCCTCACCTCCCTCCCATTTCCACTCCCCCAGTTTTTGTCCATGTGTCCTTCACACTTGTTCCTATAAACCCTTCCCCTTTTCCTCTGAAATAAGTAGGTTTGTACACAGCCTATCTTTATATTCTAGATACAGATTTAAAGTAGATGTTTATCTCTTATGTACTTCCATTTATTTTTGCTCATTTATTTCCATTCTACATTCCATGTATTTATGTATGCCTTTTCTATGTATAGCCTCCTCTAGAGAGGCTTTCATTTCTGAAGTTTTTAATTTTCTCTTACATTTTCCCAATGTATAAAGAAATACACCTATCGTACCACTATTTATTTTTTCCAACCATGTATTTTAGATAAATTAAAATAAAAATAATGTTAAAAGTATACATAATATATATGGAAATAATTAAAGATGTCTGTATTTTCAGATTAAATGATTGTCAAAATCTTAATTTATCTATGAAATAATCACTAGAAATAGTAAGTAAATAAGTTAATATTTAAGAATGTGTTTTATTTGCTCATATTAAAATTCTAATTTACTATTAGAAAATAAATTTTCACAACTCACTATTACCATACTAATCAAAAAGTTGGAATTCATTGAAATAATAACTTCAATAATTAATGTCTAAGACATCTACATTGAAAACTTTGAAATATTACTGATGGAAATTAAACACATAAACAAAAGGATTAATGGAAAGAATCATGTTTATGAATTATAAGATTCAATATTCTCAAAATGAGAATCTAATAAAAATATACACACATTCCACAATCTCACTTAAAACCAGCAAGTTTTTAAAAAGTAAATTAATAAGCTATTTCTAAAGTTTATATGGAAATATAAAGAGGTACCCTAAATTTTTAAATAAGTCATTAAAAAGACATTGAAGACTCACACTATCTGATTTTAAGACTATTCTAGAGTTTTAATTATGAAGAATTTGTGATGTTTGTAGCATGATGGGTGGATAGGTAAAGGAAGAGTTCACACAGCTCAGAATAGATGCACATTTTAGAAGGCCAGTTGGTGTTTGACAAGACGCCACAGTAACTGAGTACTCATCAAAATCCACCATTTAGAAAATGAACAAGCAATCCATACAGTAAGAATAAATATTCACAATTTGTATATATGCATTTATACTTTAATATGTTATCACACACATGTCTGTTTATGTGTGTTGTGACTTAGGTGAAAGAAACTATCTAACGGAAATATGGTCAAAAGGATTGGACACTTCACAAAGGAAGTTAAATTATTAATAAGCATATTAAATTGTACTCAACATCATTAATTATCAATGATTTGCAAATTATAACACCAATCATTGAATAGCTGAAGTTAAAAGGATTGACGACACCAAGTAATAGTGTGAATGTGGTGCAACAAAACGTGGCAAATGTGGTGTTTTCTACTGTTGGTAGGTAAGTGTGTAAATATTACAGTCACTTTAAAAACTCTGGCGGCTCCTGATAAAACTAAATATATGACTTATCAGTGATTCAAACTTGGAAAAATACATATATCCACAGAGAAATCCATAGGAATGTTCATAGCTGTTTATTCATGAGAGCTGACAATTTTACAACTCAAAGTTCAACAAAAGGAGAATACAAAACAAAGCAAAACAAAAACCAACTGTGGTGTATTCATAAAATAAAATATCGCTCAGCAATAAAATTAGAACAAACCACCAAGGTGTGAAAAATTATTTATAATATCAAAAATTATGCATAGTAAAATAAAACTTTAGAATATGCTAAATTAACTTATGATTAAAATGTCATCACAGTAGTTGTTGTATCTGGTTGGGGTTGAGAGAAGCAGAAATTGGCTGGGAAGGGGCAGAAATGACTTCGGGATGACGGTGGTACTTAACACTTGAGTAATTATAAATAGATTTGTCAAAATCCATGAAATGGCATGCTTAAGAATTGTGCATTTTACTAATTTTACTTCCACTAAATCAATCTTTCAATAAAAATGTTGGACTCTGGTTAATGATTCAGGATGGAGCATGAAGAGGTAAAGTGCGTTGTCTATAACTAACCATTATATGTGTCCAAAATATGATGGATGGATGAACTGTATCCACAAATAAGACAGAATGAAGAATGGATAGAGAGATGGCTAGAAAGGTAGATATATGTTAAAGCAAATATAGCAAGGTTTTCATTGTAGATTGTATATAGCATTATTTAGTTCTTTCAAATCTTCTGTAAGTTTAAAGTTCAGTTCTTACAATAAACATCAGTGGCCAGTAGAGTGGTAAACTTAGGATAACATATATATTTCATGTCTTCCAGCAACCCATAAATTTGGTTAATATACAGTCCTTGCAGAATAACTTTTAAAATAATGCTATAAATATTTTAGTCACCAGAATTAGTTTGAATCAGAATCTGAAAGATAGGTATAGGGTTTGTTTTCTGTGCTAAGGAGCGACTCTCTGTGTCTGTTTTGGTAAAAGGGTTTAGAATGAAGCTGGTTTTCAGAAAAAAACAGAAACACCTGATACATTGCACAAGATCACAAGGATACTCTCATTTTTCACCTTTAGGCTGAAATGCCCCAAAATATTCAAGGACACATGATATTTCCTATGCAGAACAGAAGCTACATTATGTGACACAAGAATATTTTTGGAATTATCTCTGCTTGACAATAACTCAACTATTTAAGATCAGATTTATATTGCTGTCTTTAAGTTTAAACAATAGAAACCTTGTGGACACAGTTTTCTTATTCTAGGAAAATTCATTTCACGCATTTAATCTGTGTTTCCAGGAGATTTTTAATTCCAACCTATAAAGATAAGATAAAACCAGCTTCATTCTCTGTTTAGAAATATATGAATATATAATATAAGACCTGGAAAATTTTCAATACCCTAGTTCATTGCTTTTCAAATTGTTTTCCTTGGTTCCTTAACATATATAAAGTGAAGTCCAACTTTGACCAAGGGAATTTTGGTACAATTTCAGTTAGAAAAATTTCCTTTTTTTGGTTTTATAGATTTGGGGTTTAAGAGTCTATGAGAAAAATGAGTACTGAAGTGGAAAATATGCACGTCTGAAAAACTATTTATATAATAACTTCATCATTTAACAGATTAGGAAATTAAGGGTTAGAGAAGCCAGGTTAAATGCCAAGAGGTAAACAATTAGCTAGTACCAGAACTAAAAATGAAATCTCCTTTTCCTGCTCTGTAATTCAGGGATCTGTCTCCGATACTCGTCAAACCCTTGTTACATTGCACTTTTCTTTGTTGGCTTTTTTTTCTGAATAGCATCATATTCTCTGACCACTGGGAGGAATTAAACTTCTGCAGTGAAAAATTTAAAAAGATTACTTTTTAAATAGCATCATTTCTATTATAAACAGTGCTGCAGCTCTCAAGTCTGGCTTGCATTATAATCAGCAAAAAATTTTGTTTAAATGTAGAGGCCTGGGTTCCCACATTATGAGTTTCTGATGTAAACCAGACTGTTAAACTCATTTTGTTTTTAGTATGCAGTTTAGTAAATAAGGTTCAGTTGTATTTTGAAGCTATTAACTTAAGAAACACGTTTCTGATGGTTTCATCATCACACAATCTCACCTATAAGTGGGATCTAATCAACACTACAAACAAGCAAGCAAAATGAAAACAGAGACGTTGAAATAAAGAACAAACTGACAGTGACCAGAGGGGAGGGGGAAGGGAGATAATGGGGGAATGACGGGGAAGGGCCATCGAAGAACATGTACCAAGGACCCAAAGGGGGTAGGACTGAGGGTGGGAGTTGAGGGTGGGTCGGGTGGGGAAGAGTTTGGGCAGAAAAATGGAGACTTTACTTGAACAACAACAAAAATGAATGAATGAATGAATAAATGAAACACATTTTCTTTTCATGAATCTCTAAAATGTGCATAGGAAAACAGGTGAGCTATACCTTTGTAATATCAACTTCTTTGAGATTTCTAAAATCATAAGGGAATTTAGACATCAAACATCAATTTACTTGAATTGCATATATTTACTCTGTGAATGTGCAAAGACATTTTAACATACCAAACACATGATCTACAACAGAGTGGCACCCTGGAGGAAGAATCAACTTTTTTGCATGTTTAAATTTGGTAACTTCAGTTTATAATTTTTATGCCCAGTCTATGCAACTGTCCATTTAAAACAAGACAACTCCTGCCCCTCATAACAATATATAAGGTGCATTTTATCTATTTTAGAATTAAAACTACCCCTACTAATATTTGGCATTCAGAAACACTTTCACTTAAACTTAGTAGATTTTCTAAGTAAAGACAAATTATCTCGTCAGTGTGCTAAATCATTAATTTTTAGTGCAACATAGAAATAGGGACTGAAACCTAAATTTCAAGTCATGCCTTTGGGATATTATTTTTCCTTTCTTAACACTTCTATTTACAAAGACCACAAAAGTATTTTCTTAAAGAACCTTTCACTAACTTTTACCCTCAGAATAAATATCCCCAGAAATGCACATTGCTATATTTGTAGAGAATTTCCAATGATTCATGCTATATTGAAAGACAACAATATTCATAATTGAGGATGTATTTTAGAAAACTGTTTTCTAAAATAGAAATCTGTTGTTTTATTTATCATGATTGTGTCTAGCCCTATTTTTGGAGGAAAATTTTGAAAAAATAAAATATCTTTATAGAATTTCATTGATTCAGCTAGCAAAAGGCATAACAGTGACCTAATTTATGCAAGTCTGTAGGAATATCATTGATAAAAAACATGCACATGCTTATTTCTAACTGTGTTCATATTTCAATTATCCAAAATTACTTGAAGAAAGAACTATCATGTGTTGAAGTTTATGTAGCCCAGTCTTATATACAATTCTATGGCAGTTAAAGATTTACAGAGATAACTCTATTCAATCCTCAAAATAATGGGTAAAGGAACTATAAAAACTTGAGTTTTAATAGTGACAAAATTGAGACTCAGAGAAAATAAGTAAATTGTCCATAGCTACAAGTGAGAAATATTGGATGCAAATCACGTTTTGAAAAAGGGACTCCAAGTTGTTAACCCCAAAGGCGTTCCTGGCTGTGTGTTGAGTGGTAAGAGGAGGACCAAGAGGGGAGGAAGAAAGTGTTGCTTAATTACAAATTTTGGCTGAGTGCAACTTTAACCTAAAATATCTTGTCTCAAAAAACTTATAGAATTTTTAGAAATATCTGAGGACTTGATTATGATTCAATAAAGTTCCAAATATGTCAATGCAATGAATATAATGTTTATGTGATGAATACTGAACTTAGAGTGTTTTAAGTGATACTTAGAGACTATCAACTCTCAGGTACTGGCATGAGGAAACAACCATGGTGTTTCTATTTAAAATTTTGTGTACATATTTAGATTATGTAGAGGCAAACAAACAAACAAACACGACCTTTTAAAAGACTGCTAGAGGGAGGGAATTTCAGGGGAGAATGGGAAGAGTTTACAGGAACAATTATAAAGGACACAGGGACAAAAGCTGGGGGGGGTGGAAATGGAAGGGATGTGGGGAGAGATGGGTGGGTGGGCTGGAATGGTAGTAAAGGACAGAAAAATGTACTTGAACAATGATTAAAATAAAATTTAAAAAAGACTGCTAGAAATGACTATGGGTAATTTTAATCATTTAAGCCAATTTTTATACTATTTTTTTAGGTCTAATACCAAAAACCAAAAAGTGATGGGTAAATTATGGTCTTAAAGCATAGTATTTAAAAGCATAGATTCTAGAGCCAGATTCTCTGAATTTTAATATAATCACATACTTAATAGCTACATACTTTTAGGCAACTTAATATTCCTCTCAAGTTCTCTATCTGTAGAACAGGGTTACAATAGTACCCATCTGTTTGTATTTTGGTGAGGGATAAGTAAATTAAATAAGGCTTTCTTTAGAAACATACCTAGGTTTTTTGGGGGGATTGGGAGGGAAGAGAGGGAAAAAGAGATGGAGAGAAACATCGATTGGTTGCCTCCCACATGCACCTGACTGTGGTCCAAACCCACAACCCAAGCATGTACCCTGACCAGCAATCAAACTGGCGACCCTTCACTTTACAGAATGATGCCCAACCAACTGAGCCACAATGGTCAGGGCATAGAAACATTCCTAGGTTCTTATCACCAGTATGCAGACCCAGAGGAAGGTGGTTAACTCAGTTCTGTAACTCTAGGAAATCCTCAGTTCACTGACTCTGAGGCAGCTCTTCAAACTATTTTATTTTATACCAGCCAGAACATAATACCTGGCCAAGCCATGCTTTGGTCTATTTAGAAAAGTCAATGAGTATAAGGACAACTCAGCATTATTTGAGACCTCATTTTTCTCTTTCTCTGTAAAACTGAATGCTTATTACTCAAGAAGTCTGGCCACAGTGACCTCTTGTGAAATATCTGTGCCAGAAGAGAAAATTCATTCCCTAAAAACACCAGTGGAGGCTATACAGTGTTATTGTAGGAAGTACGACAGATATTGTGCAGAAACAGTGTTCATATCCAGGTAAATTTGTGGAAGACTGCATCAGGCAAATTCCAATAGGTTTCTTTAATAAAATCTTTGTCAGAACCTTCAATACGTGCATGGGAATTCTAATACGCAGTGTGCCCTGCAATTATGGGAATAATAAACATCTTACAAATGTGGTCGCACTGTGGAAAATGATTACAGTAACAAGCCATTTGCCTTGTTGGAATCTGTACATTGTGGATTGAAGTTCTGCTTCTGTACCTTGTAACCTTGAGCAAAACACTCTCAGCCTCTTCTTGCTCATCTACAAAAAAGAGACATGGAGATATATACCTTCCAGTTCTGTGTCATCATTTTCTTTTATATATCCGATGCAAGTGATTCATTGAGATATTGTTAACATTCAGGACAGACTTACAGAAGTCAGTTTATGAACTTTGCTGAACAGATACTGCAGCAGAATATGTAGTCTGAAATCAGTTTTTTTTTAAATTTAACCTAAGTCATCTCCATTGTCTACGTTTCTTGATTTGACTCAGTTTCTGGCAAAAAGTGATTTTTTTTTTTCCATTTTCACTTCTCTCAGCTGACTCAGAAATTCACATCTAAAACGTTTCTTGTGCTATAGGTCTAGTCTTGTATTTCTAGCAGCCTATCCCATATTTCTTCCTGGCATTCAGCTAAATCTCTAAATCATTATAACATTTTTATTGTATACTTTGTGACTTTCTGTATACTGTAGTTATTTTCACTATATCATAGCTTCCCTGATATTGGTTTTTTAACCAGTGATTATTTAGTCATTTAAAAAAACTATCATAACTATATAAATTGCATTAAATAAACTAAAATTACATGAAACAAAATATGTGTCCATGTTAAAGGCATAGCTGAGTTCTGAAGACATAGAAAGGAATAAATTAATGTAAATAAATTATCATCAATAATTAGTATGCAAAATAGTTATTAGTGCTTAATATTTATTAATATATAATTTCATTAATTATAATTACAGTATTTATATATCCATAAGAATGCTAAAGAAGATTGAACAAGTGGGTTCCTGATCACAGACAACAATGGTGATTTTGAGGGGGAAGTGGGAAAGGAGTGGACAAAGGGTATGGGGGAAAAATAGTAATGGAAAATATAATAAACAAAAATGCAAAAAGAAAATTGAGTCTCAACATTGCAGAGAACGGCTTTGATAAAGGGAAAGTAACTTGGTGTTTGCTGTCCTAAGGTGTGCATTGTGATACTGAATTCATCACATGCAAGCTGTACAATTTTGAATGAGTCATTTCTGATCTCCAGTACTCCATGGTGTCTAACAGAATGATGATGATAGTCATATCTCTTTACTTCAATCACAAAATTGTTGCTAGTTTAAAATTATCTGGTGTATATAAAGATACTCTATGAACTATAATAAATTTTAATTTTGATTCAAGAAAAAAGAAAGTAAAACATACAGAGGCTGTGAATATGTTCTGAATGGTTTAAAGAGCTGGGGGATGGTAATGTATTTCCTGAAACAGGGGCTACACATCCTCAGTTTTTACACGCAGAATTTGGTATTGTGATTAAGAGGTTCTCTGTGTTTTGGAGGCTGACTGCCTGAATTTAAGCTCTAGTAACATCACTTACATTTTGTGATGATAGGCAAACCAGTATCATCTGTAAAGAAGATTAATAATGATTCAGCACATAGGTTTATCATGTGGAACAAATAAAATATATGTAGAGCATTTAGCAAGACATCTGGGACATAGTAAATAGTAAATAAATGATAGATGTTGATGATAATGCTGAGAAATTTTTCTCCAAGTTCTGTGATAATCAAGTAGTATTTTTTTTGGTCAGAGGGCACTATTTCTAACAGTTATAAATTCATTAGCCATGTACAAATAATGCTTGGAATATAAAAATATTTCAATATTCTGCCAACTTTGCTCTGTGAATTATGCTTATTTACTTCAACAAGATATGCAAAGTATCTCTTCACTGCTAAGCAAAATGCAAACCCCAAAGTTTCAGACTTACCGTCAAGACTAAATGCCTAGGGGCTCAATATGTAAGAATACACTGTGGCTGACTTTCTAAAGAGATGTCTTATGTATTCATTAAGAAAGATTTTATGTGTATTAAATCCAGATAGACTTATGTTATTTTGTTTTATTTTTAAATCACAAGGTCAATTTTCCTTCCTCCATGTTTTATTTACCAGCAAAGTTAATCTAAACTCCTGTTTCCTAAGCAGTAGATTAAGGAAATTAAAATAATGTTAAAAGGATACACCACATTTTGCACAGAAGTCAAACAAGTTTCAATTCATTAGTCAAATACAATTGGAACTGCCAGTCTAGATTATTGTGTTTGAAAGTAAATTTGAAATCTTAGAAAAACTGAGAGCCATGACTGAAGAGATATTTGCTATGGGGATGTGGAAACCACAAGTGGGACAGTGCAAGCACAGAATGAATAAATGGAGGATTAGAGCTGCTCATAACATACTGAATAAATAACTTGAGATCATTCACAGAGACATACCCTACAAAAGGGTTTTATTTCACAATATTTGTCAATATTAAACTTATTTCCCAAGGAAGCACAGAAAGATGTAGAGATATACATCTGGTACTGTTTGGTAAATGTACTAATATAAAAATTCTACCAGCAACTTTTACCTTAAAAGATTTTTGTTGTTTCTTTGTTCTGTTTTATTATTTTTTTAATTTTTGTTCTAATGGACTTCATTTTTTAGAGCAGTTTCAGGTTCACAGCAAAATTCAGCAGACAGGATGGGAGATTTCTCCTTTCCCATGTACTTTCTGCTTCCCATCCGCACCGTTTTCCATTACCAACCTCCTGTGCCAGAGTGAAACGTACATTACCGTTGATGAACACACCTTCACAAGTCATTACCATTCACAATCAATAGTTTACTTTAGGGTTCACTCTTGGTGAATGCAAAATTACACACAATTTGCATTTTACCACATACACATGCCTATATATTACATTCATAGCATAATATTGGAAACAACACAAAACTATCTCAACTTCTAAAATAATTATATTTTGACTTGTAAACATTTCACTTACATGTTCTACCTTCTGATTACATGGGGAAGGAAGGACTGAAAGTAAAAAAAACAAATACAACATGCCTAACTTACATTTTCTTCTTATGGTATAATTTTCAATATAAGAGATATGTCTTAGTCTGAGCTGTCACAACAAAAATAACGGAGACTATAGGTACACAGACTGTGTATCAGACCTAAGGGTTTATTTGTTTTCTGTGCCCTGTATAAACAATCTTTATTTAAGTTTCTGTGCCTTATATATCACATGCCGCTGCTTCTACTGAAAATTCCTTGTCATTTGTCTTGGAGAGAGAAATCAAGATAAAAGTATTTAAATAATAAATAAGACCTCAGGAACCTGTCAGACAATATCAAAATTTCTAATATATTGATAACTGGAATGCCAGAAAAGGAGACATGGGGGTATGGGAAATACATATATACATGTTTGACAACATTGCATCTCAGAATATGTTCAATATGGAGAAAGATGTACACTTACAAATGCTAGGAGAACAACAAAATATAAGAAGGATAAATTGAAGGAAACAATGCTTCCTTCATCACAGGAAACATTGTTCCTTATAATCACAGTCAAACTGCTGAATAACAATGACAATAAGAAAATCTTGAAAGGTGAGCAAGACAAGTTAAAGATATAAAAACAATTCAAATGAGTGTGCACTTCTCATTAAAGGGGTCCAGATGACTGTGAAAGGATAACTTTAAAGTGCTTGAAATAAAATTAAACTCAGAATTCTCTACCAAGTAAAAATATCATTTAAAAACAAAGGCAAAATAAAAACATTTGCAGATTACAATACACAAATCAAAAAACAAGTGCTGGAGAGACTGTGGAGAAAAGAGAACCCTCGCACACTGTTGGTGGGAGTGCAGACTGGTGCAGCCACTGTGGAAAACAGTATGGAATTTCCTCTGAAAACTAAAAGTGGAACTGCCTTTTGACCCAGCAATTCCACTGCTGGGATTATACCCTAAGAACCCTGAAACACCAATCCAAAAGAAACTTATGCACCCCAATGTTCACAGCAGTGTAATTTATAGTAGCAAAGTTCTGGAAACAGCCTAAGTGCCCATCAGTAAATGAGTGGATCAAAATGCTGTGGTACATTCACACAATAAAATTCTATGCAACAGAAAGAAAGAAGGGGCTCCTATCCTTCTCAACAGCAAAGATGGGACTGGAGAGCATTGTGCTAAGTGAAATGAGCCAGCCAGTGAAAGACAAATACCACATGATCTCACCTATAAGTGGAATGCAATCACAAAACAAACAAACAAGCAAAATATAACCAGAGGCATGGAAATAAAGAACAAACTGACAGTGATCAGAAGGGAAGGGGGAGTTGGATAACAAGGGAAAGAAGGGGAAGGGTCATCACATAACAAGTTAAAGGACACATGGACAAAGCCAAAGGTGGGTAGGATTGAGGGTGGGAGGGAGGGGTGAATGGGAGGAAAATGGAGACAACTGTGCTTGAACAACATTAAAAAATGCATAAAATTTAACTAAATCTGCAGATTAAATGATCAGTAACAGAATATATCAACAGCAAGTCTGCTCTACAAGAAATGATTAGGGTAATTTTAAGGCTCAAGAAAAATGGTAAGACATGAATATATATATTTTCCTTAAGGAATTAAGAACACTGAAAATGACATGAATATCTGGGTAAATATAAAGGACTCTTTTTCATCTTAAACTCTTTAAAATACATACAAATTTCAAAGCAAAAATTTTACTGTTAGCTTATGAGTAATACAATGTCTTAGATATATCACATGAAAACTACAGAATAAAGTGGTATGAGCATAAATAAGCATATAGGCAAGCAAATTTTCTACATTTTATATGCAGTGATAGAATATAATCTAAGTATGGTGTGAATATTAAAGGATATATAATTTTTATTCCCCACAGGAATTAGTAAATGATTTTGAAAAAAGGAACAACTAAATAGCAAATGGAATAATTATAATTAAATTCTAAAAGTCTTTTAAATAACCTAAAACAATACTGAAAAGTAGAACTGAAGAACAATTTAAAAGGGGTAAACAAAATGAATCAACTAAAAATGGCAGAATTAAATCTAGCCACATAAAATAATGGATCAATTGGTGGTTTCCAGAAAAACAGAACTAAAGAAGGTTTACCTGTGTCTAACTATGGCTATATCATATCTATCTCTATATCTTTATATTGATATAGACATTGATATAACTATAGATTAAATTTTTCTTTAAAATTGGATCAGGCATTGTTGGATCCGGAAATCCTAAATTCGTAGGGCAGAAATTGATTTGAGAGTTAATGCTGAGGAATATTAGCAGAATTGTTCTTCTATAGAAAACCTCAGCTTTTGTTACTTTATTTTTATTTATTTTTTGGCTTTTCCTCTGAATTTTTTAAAGGTTTTTAATTTATTTTTATTTTTAGAGAGAAGGGAAGGGAGGGAGAAAGAGAGGGAGCAAAACATCAATGTGTGGTTGTCTCTCATGTACTGAGGACCTGGCCCTCAACACAGGCATGTATCTTGACTGGGAACTGAACCGGCGATCCTTTGGTTTGTAGGCTGGCACTCAATCCACTGAGCCACACCAGCCAGTGCAGAAATTTTCTTATTGTTAACATTATTACAGATGCCCCCCATTTTCCTTTTCTTTGCCTCCTTCTATCCAGCTCATGCTCCTCACCCCTGCCTTCACCACATTTTTGCCTGTGTCCATGGGCTATGCCTATATGCATATATGTTCTTTGGCTAATATCTTCTAGTTCTCCTACCCCTGTACTCTGAGATCTGTCGGTTTCTGCTTTTATTTTATTTGTCAGTTTATTTTGTTCATTAGATTCCACATATGAGTAAGATTGTCAATGGATTGGATAGCCATTCATGTTTTTCATGCCAACTCCTTTATTTAAAGTCAACTGAACATTAATGTTAACCACATCTAAAAACACCTCACTATAACACATAAATTAGTGTTTGATTAGATGACTGGCTACTATAGGCTAGTCAAGTAGACACATTAAAATTAACTATCAAAAATAATTACAATAAATGAGACTGGACAGAACATTCCAGTTAAAGGAAGAGATTGTCAATACAAACTTTTTTAAAAAGAAAAATTCAATTGCCCTCTTATCTAAAAGTTATATAATTTAATAGTAATGATAGCAATCATTTGAAAATATATAGAAAACCATTTGAGAGTAGATGAAAAATAACACACAAGGAAATATAAATAATTGAAGACTAAAAGTAGCAAATTTATATCCAATGATTACTAGGTAAAAATACAGCTATTTTGCAATGTGGCAATCAACTTACTATAAAAACCATGAAAGCCTTGTTTCTAATAGAAATGTTTCAAAACACATGGAGCAAAAATATCAGACTTCATAGGGCAACACAACTTCCCAGTAATAGAGATTTTACATGTCTCTCTGCAACTGTTAAACTAGACAAAGGATCAGTAAAGACAACCACCTCAAACTACATGATAGTCACGCAGCTCTGTACTCACCTAACACAGCAGAGTGCTCATGTTTTCAAGTGTACCAGGTGTGTTCGCCTATATACCATAGCTGGTCCACAAAATTCGTCTCATTAAATACAAGACTTTTGAAATCATACAGAGTTTATCTTATCTCAATAGGATTAAATAAGGAATTTTACATATGTAAAAAAGAAAAAAACTGTAACTCATGATTTCTATGTACCAATTTGTTAATAATATTTGAATACTTAAGAGATAGAGGTTTTTCTTCTTTTTTCCCCAGAGCTCCCACTTTTGAAGGGCAATGAAGATTACAAATCCTGAATAATCTAAGTTATTGTTCCTATTTTAAAGTTAGCTGATTAGGAAGAAGCTTGATACCATCTGCAATCTTAGTTTCTCTTTACCGTGTAACATGACATATACACAGGTTTGGGGAATTAGGATGTTGGTATATTTGGGGGTCATT
This sequence comes from Tonatia bakeri, assembly GCA_004024845.1. NCBI lineage: Eukaryota > Metazoa > Chordata > Mammalia > Chiroptera > Phyllostomidae > Tonatia > Tonatia bakeri. Next base: position 40,514 of record PVIA01003920.1, read on the forward strand.
ATTCTGCCTACCCAAAGTGTGCATGGAGGGACTGTGGGTTCTGAACATTTTTGCCCCAAATGAGACTCCTCTGTGGGCAGTGTTTATGCTAGAGCGCCCCACTGGGGTGGCTGACACTTCCTCTGAGCTGCACCGCACTGTGAGGACAGTGCAAACTGGCCTGCCTTCCTCCCTGATGTCTTTCACAGCCGTCTGTCTGGTCTGCGCTGTTGTTTTTTTGATCTTCCTCTGCCTGCTCCTGCTTCCTCCTCTGTCTTTCACAGGTGTTACCTCCAAGAAATCTCTTGTACTTCTAAAGCCACCTTGGTGTCTTCTTCAAAAAGATTTCAAACCAAGATGAAACCATTTGTTTCCAGTCTGAAAGGAGAATATTAGTTCTTGGCTTAGATACTACTTAATAAATCCACTAATGTGAAGGTCCTGACATTAAAAAATTCAGTCACATTAGAAACATGATGAGTTAATCTTGTTTGCACTAAAATATTGCAAAACTTGATTAGCCTTAGTCAATGTAAGGATTAAGTAGTGACTGACAGATCGTATCAAATAGCAAACAGAACCATCTTGTCTCAAAGATACACATTGGTATAAAAAATATATCTACTTTCTCTAAAATAAATCATCCTTTCTACTAGAGGCAATATGTTAACTATGTTATACATCCTTATAGACAGTCAGACCTGGCAAATCTGTATTTTCTTTTCCACCTTTGGTTAAGAAAGCTCGGAAGTTAATAATTCACATATATGAACAACTGTGACCTTCACTTAAAATAGCTACTGGCACACCTGCATATTTCAAGACACACTCTCTGACAGTATTTGAATGTAATTGCAGTGCTTGTGGTGAACAGAACTATATTTCTGCTTTCTCTGATTAACTAGCAAGCCATTTATGGTAAAGCGGCACCCTGGATGAAATACCATTAAAATAGAAGGTGCATACACCTGTGAGTTCATTGGCAGAGAAATGTAAGCATAATGGCCACAGCTAACGGGTATTTTATTCCCTGGTAGCTTGGTTCTTTCAAGTATGTAGAAGTCTGAATGTCAATAATGGCCAAGGTCAGGTAGGTTACAGGAAATTTTACAAACAGCAGCTATTTGAGGAGAATAGACTCCTGATCAATTCAATCGATGGAGTCTTTTTATTTTAGACTATAAAGAGGACCATGGCTCAATCTCATTTATTCCGAGGAGCACTGAAAAGCTATTTCTTGTCATAGACACTTCACACCAGAACTTCAAAGTCAGCTTGTGACCTTGTCAAAAGTCCAACTACTACACTATAAACTATGAAAAGAATTGACTGTTGGCAGGAAAATTGAAGTTATCCTCTGGTTAAAATAAAGCAGAGGGAAAGCTCTGCATACAAAGTTAAATATTTTGGGGTTAATTGTGGAGAAGCTACTGATATAACTGGCTTCATTAATACTTTTACAATTTCTGCTACTAATAATCAACCACTTAAGTGTGGCTAGTACTTTATAATGTATCAATAATGTTTTAATCAATTAACTAACTGAATGTTCACAATAACGTTTTAGAAACAGATGCTCTCATTGTACATTTAAAACTTTAACTTTTATCAATGGTTTATCAGTTTATTAGTTTTGTTACTGTGCCTCAGTTTGCCAACTGCACTTCATTATCTCTATGGAGTCCATCCGGACTGGATCATTGTGAAAGTTAAGTAAGGTAGAACTATGGCTGGCACAAAATAATTGCTTAACAAACATGTATTAGTATTTATTACTGTACTATTGCTAGTGAAGATGAGAAACAAAGGGAAATAATTAGAAGGGATTTTTTTTTAATTCAAGGAGCTCCATAGAGGTGTATGAATCCAAAAAATACTTTACCACTTAGTTTAGAACTCAAAATAATGAAAAATATTTCTAAACAGCATAAATTAAGCTGTAGCTAAATAACTTGCCCACATATTTTCTAGGAACTTTTTTCTTTTTCAAAAGTGGTAATTAAGGATTTGTTATGATTAAACTATTGAATGTTATGGAGAAAACTCTCAGATCATTAGCTAAGGAATGATTTACTAAATAGCTGTTTGCACTTTTAAACCTAAAGTTTACATATATTGATTGGCATAGTCAGACAAAATACTCCTTCTCTGTATGCTCACTCAACACTTATCTCCCAGATAAAGATTTTTTACTACAACATCCAAAAATGCCAAAAATCACACTGCAATTATTCCTGAAAATAATGAATTACTTACTAATCTTGAGTTACATGGTTTTGATTGAAAATAATTGAGAATGATTAATTAGTCTTTCTGTACACTTCTTTTCACAATCTGTGAGGAAGCTTTTGTGAGGGAAATATAAAACACAATGTTTCTTTCTTCACAGATATTTTTGCTGATGAGTTTTATGCATTTCTGTATCTCTTCCTTAAGGACAATTTTCCATATGGGCATAAACTAAGATTCTTCTTGCTACCAAAAAGACCAATTAGGTTGAATGATATTTTTTACAATGTAACAAAACTAAAGATAGAAAAATGCATAAAAGTGTTTGTTTGGGACCCAAATTAAATATTTAAAAAAATCATTCCAAGTTTGTGCTACAAATCACTAAAAATGATACTCCTGGTGGCTTCAGTCCCATTCTTTCCCCACAGCACATGCAGGACCGTCAGCCTCACACATTTCCCTGCGGCTAGCCCTTTCCTGTACGGTCCCCCACAGCAGCAGCTCACTACCGTTCAGATCCGAAGCTCACTTTAATGTGAGATGCTCTTTATGGCAATTTGTATTTGCTGTGTTGTTTTCATGTCCTTCAGGAGAGAATGGAGCATATGGGTTAAGAGTTTCCTTGCTGGTATAGAATAGATGTGGTTTGGATTTTAGCAAGTTGTGTTACATTGAACAGAAAGTTATATATTAAGATAAAAATGTAATAATAGCACTAATAAAATTAAAAATAGAGTATATAACTTTTAAAGAATTAAAAAGAAGATACAAAATAAACTCAAAGTGTATATTAATTAGAGTTGTCAGGAGAAATTGTAACAATAGGTACATAAACACACATACTTATATATAAATGCATATATGGTTGCATGTTTGTGTATATATGTATGGGAACACATATGTATATACATATGTACACATGTATAACCCCATTTGTATATGTATGCATATATAGATACATATATTATCTTTGTGTGTTTGTGTCTGAATATATGTACCTATACACAGAGCAAGAGTGAAAGAAAAAAGACAGAGAGCTTTACTACAAAGGATTGCTTCACATGGATATGGAGCCTGAGAGGTCCCAAGATCTTCAATCAGCAACCTGTAGACTCAGAAAAGATGGTAACATAGTTCCAGTCTGAGTTCAAAGGTCTAAGAACCAGGGGAGCTGATGGTGTAAGCTCTAGTCTGAGTCCAGCTTGAAGACTGCCAGGCTGAGAGGAGGGAGCAAGTTCGCCCTCGCCCAGGGTTTGACTGGATGAGGCCCACCTGCACTGGGGAGGACAGGTGGCTTTACACAGTCTACAAATTCAAAGTTCAATCTCACCCAGAAATGCCTTCACAGACAAGCCCAGAATAATTTGTAATGAATATCTGGGCACCCTGTGGCCTAATCAAATTGAAACATAAAATTAACCATCTCACAAATAAATATACTGTGTCTTTATTGGGTAGTAATTACATAATTGTATAGCTACATTAAAAGTCTACAGGTTATATGTTCAATACTGGTACACTCTACCTTACATATGATATCTCATTTTTTAAATTAAAACTGGAAAAGGGATCAGAAAGACTAATGGAAAAGCAGAACAAATTAATGTAAATGAAGTAAGATGGTAGAAATAATTCCAAATATGACTCTTAATTTGAAATAGAAGTCCCAACTAAAGATATCAATTTTAAATTGGATGAAATTAAAGTCACCTCTATCTTACATGAAAGAGATACTTAAGACATAAGTTCACAAAGAAAGGTTGTGAATTAAAGAGTGAAAGGAAACGTTGTGTAGCACTAACTCGAAGGAAGCTGGTGCTGTGGTTGAGAGCATGGACTTTGGAATCTGACTGTCTGGGTTAGGATCTTTGCTGTTATAATTTTACCAAAGTGGTAAAGTTACTTACCTTTCTAATCTGTACTGGAAGGCTTTAACTATTGTGGTACCTACTAGTCAGTATATTGTGAAGATTAAAAAAATATATATTAAGAAAACAAAAATGTTTTTCACATAGTAGGTGTTCAAAAATTGTTGGCTATCATTGTGGTTAATATAATTATCAGCAAAATATAAAATAAACTTTATGGCATCATTATATATAAAGAGGATGTATATATAATAAATACATTTAAATTCACCAGACAGATGTAGAATTCCAAACATGCATGGATCTCATATTGTAGTCTCAAAATATAAAAAGCAAACATAGAATTAAACAGAACAATGTAAAAATATGTCTCTAAAGTAATTTCAATGTCTTTGACTTATTAGCTAATCAATAAAAAAAAGAATAAGTGAGGTTATAGGAGATTTGGGGACATTTTATTAATAACTTGATTTAATGACATAGAGGTAACAAATCCAGCACTAGAGAATTCATATATTTAATTAAAGCATTCGTGGAACATTTGTATGAATTGACCATCAATTAAGCTAAAGAAATTCTGTATCCACTACAAAGCATTGTGATTATACAAAGACCATTTTCTGAATCTATACAAACAATAGAAAAAAATAGATAATAAAAATTAGAGAAATAAACATATGCTTAAATATTAAAGTATTCTAGCAATGGAGATTTAAATAAATTATAAAGGAAATAAAAGCTTTGTGATACTGAGGATGTTAAATAGTAGTTATTAGTCTTTGCTATTTCGTTCTCTGAAATACAGAGAAAAACACTTATGGGATGACTGAGGAAAAAGTATCATGAGTGCTTAAGGGATGTGGCGTATTCCTCATCACCCAGGCCCACCTACGAATCACATGGCCCATTTCCCAGTCAGTGACCATCCTATACCTGCTTTATTTTTTTTCAAGGTTATTATTTTGAAGCCAGTCCAGTTTTTTTAGTTTTGGACATTCTCCTCACTTTTACCTCTCTACAACCTTATCCTCATGAGGTGTGCTCTGGCACACCAGTTAAAATCACTAATAACTGACATTGGTACAGTACTTTGTAGTTTATGTATGTAATGTTTGTCATTTTGCATCTACTATTTCACTTGATTATATTCTGAATGAAATATGCACACGATTTTGGGTAACATGACACTGCAATCAGAAATATGGTTTTCTGCCACCAAACTGTTTTTGTTTATAAATACCAGTTATTCTAGCTATTTTTTCCATGGCAACTTTTACACATAGCACAACAATTAGAATGCTCTGTTTTGTTTTATTGTTGAGTCATTCTTATGTTAATGAGCTGGTATATCTTATAAACAGTATGAAAAACATATGGCTATATGTTGTTTCCATCACAGTGGTCGAATTCATACAGCCTACTTGTTTCTTTTTAAGATTTTATTTATTTATTTTTAGAGAGGGAAGGGAGGGAGGGAGGGAGAGAGAGAGAGAGAGAAAGAGAGAGAGACATCAATGTGGGGTTGCTGGGGGCCATGGCCTGCAACTCAGGCATGTGCCCTGACTGGGAATCAAACCTGTGATGCTTTGGTTCGCAGCCTGTGCTCAATCCACTGAGCTATGCCAGCCAGGCCTCCCTACTTCTTTTCAAGAGAGCTTTTTCATGGGCAGCATCAAGGCTGTGATGGGAGTTTAGAAAAGAGAGAGCTGGTGTGATAAAATACTTAAAACCATAGAGATTGAGCTGGAATTATATTACGAAAGAATGAGGAGAAATTTTTGTATTAATTCAGGAAAGATGGAAGAATTAGAAATTATTTTTTGACAGGAAAGATTTTTTTAACTGATGATTAATGTTTAAAGAAGATATATAATGTCAGAATTTCCCTGATAATTAATCCAGATGAATCTAATTGTGGAGAGGTCTCAGCACCTGCCAGAGAAGTTTAGAGATGCAAAGAGTTTGATTTGCACAATTTTATTCCCACTACATCAGGGATCATAACTTTTTTCTGTTCATTTACTGCATCTTTTCTGTTTCTTGAGAAAAAATTACTACTACACTCACTCATCTCTCTAAAGACTAACCACATATAAGCCTCTTCCATCTTAAAAAAAACACACAGCAAAAAACCATAAATCCTTGACAGCCCCACTTGGATATCATGAAGCATTTTAGATTCAGCAAAATCAATATTTGAATGCACTCTTCTACCTCATCTTCTTAAACCTTTTTTCCTATTCATTTTTTTCAGTCAGCTTTAGTAAAAAACAACCAGTTGGTCAAACTGGAAATTGAGCACCATCTTTGGACATTGTCTCACCCCTCGTACCAGTAACCAAATTCTCTTTCTTTCATCTCTTTCATTACACTAATTTGTATTTATTTATCTCATTTACCGAATATTCATGAAATCTGTCCACTTTTATCCATGTTCACTGCTAGCACGATTGTACAAGCTCCATCATTTCCTACCTGACGACTGGTAAAATCTCTTGATATACTGCACCTATTTTTGCTTTCTCCTGTATTTGCCACATTGCTAGGAGAGTGACATTTTAAAATGCAAACCTTATTTTGACTTTACTCATGTGTTTGTGATTCACCTATTTGTTCTTTCAATGCTTGGAACACTAATTTGTATTTATTTATCCCATTTACCAAGCTAACTCTTATTTATAATTTAGGACTCATTTCACACGTGACATCCTCAGGAGAGCAAATTCTACTTTTTTATCCTCATTAACAATAGTCGTCACTGCTCAATAGCTCAACTTTAAAATCAACCTGGCCGTATGGCCATCCAGCTGCCAGCAAGCATGAAGACCTGGACATCATTGCATGCTTGTAATGTCTATCTGTCCTTCCTTTCCTATCAGACTGTAAGCTACACAAGGGCAGTGACATGTTCTATTTTATTCACTGCATGCCTGGTACAGTGCAATGCATCATAATAGGTTAAACCATAAGCATACTTAGAAAGATAAAACAGTATAATGTTGCAGTTAACAGAACTGACTCTTATTTCCAAATATCAGCCTGAAACTTACCAACTGAGTATCCTTGACCAAATCAGTATGCTGTTGCCTCAGCTTTCATCTATAAAGTGGAGATAATATAGAACCTACCCGTCAGGGCTTTCACAATGATACTGTGCTTAAATGAGTAGCTGGATCATTATAAGTTTATGTGTGTTGGCCATTCTTATTATTCTTATTTTTAAGTGGAAGCACAAAATAGTAGTGTACAAATAAATAAATATTCAAATGTAAACACATACAAATAACTAGTACCAATATTGTCATTGCTATTGGCCACTTTGAAATAATAAATTTACATAGACTATTAAAACTGCTGCAAATCTAATGTCCTTTTTTAATTCTTGTTCAAGCACAGGTGTCTCCATTTTCACCCCACATGTCCCCCACCCCTCCCATCCCCTCCTCCCACTCTTAAACCTACCCCCTTTGGCTTTGTTCGTGTGTCCTTTGTACATATTCCTTGATGGCCCTTCCCCTGTTATCTCCTATTATTCCTCTCCCTGCTCCCCTCTGGTTATGGTTAGTTTGTTTTTTACTTCATTGTCTCTGGTTCTATTTTGCTTGCTTGTTTGTTTTGTTGATTAGGTTCCACTTACAGGTGAGATCGTATGGTATTTGTCTTTCACTGGCTGGCTTATTTCGCTTAGCATAATGCTTTCCAGTTTTATCCAGGCTGTCACAAAGGGTAGGAGCTCCTTTCTTTCTGCTGCTCAGTATTCCATTGTGTAAATGTGCCACAGTTTTTTGATCCACTCATTTACTGATGGGCACTTAGGTTGCTGTAGCACTTGGCTATTGTGAATTGTGCTGCTATGAACATTGTGGTGCATAGGTTCTTTTGAATTGGTGATTCAGGATCCTTAGGATATAATCCCAGCAATGGAAACACTAGGTCAAAAGGCAGTTCCATCTTTAGTTTTTTGAGGACATTCTATATTGTTTTCCACAGTGGTACCAGTCTGCATTCCCACCAACAGTGCAGTAAGTTTCCCTTTTCTCCACAACCTCTCCAACCCTTGCTATTTGTTGATTTGTTGTATATTAGGACACAAAAGTCAAAAGGAGAGAATTGATATTCCAATGTACCCTCAAGTTAGTAGTAATGCCCAAACAAATATCTAAATACCTTCTCTCTTATTCTGAGTCTTCTTTCTTGGTTAGTTTTGGTGAGTCAAAAATTTTTAAAAATTATTTCTTGCTTTAGATTCAATAACAGCTTAGTTGATATATTTTATCTGCAAATCCACAAATATGAACAATTTTAATGCAGAAACATTAAAATGACAAAGAAAAGTACTAAGAAAATTGATATAATTTTGATTTTCAAGTATAAATACAACAATTTAGTCAATGATACAATGATATTAAAATTTACATTCAATTTTAACTTAAGCATTCATTTTATTTGTCTTTCCCCAGGAGCATTAAGATACAGACTTCCGGCCAAGTTGGAGGCATAGGTAAGACACACTGGGCCTCCTTGCACAACCAAAAGAAGAACAACAATAATTTAAAAGTGAAAAACAACCAGAACTGACAGAAAATCAAATTGTATGGAAGTCTGACAACCAAGGAGTTAAAGAAGGCACACTCATCCAGACCTGTAGGAGCGGCAGAGACGGGTGCGTGGAGAGGACTTGCAGTGAGACGGTGGCTGGAGAACTGGGGCAGGCAAGGCAGCGGCTGGCTGGCAAGACTGGGCTGGCAGCTGGTGGAGCAGTAGGTCCCACATTTGTGTGCAGATAAACCCAGAGGAACAACTGGGGAGTGAGACAGACCGCTCGGCACGGAACCCCAGCTATGGGAAATAAAGCCGCAAACCACCGATTGAAAACACCTGTGGGGGGTGAGGCAGCGGGAGAGACTCCCAGCCTCACAGGAGAGTTTGTTGGAGACACCCACAGGGTCCTAGAATGTACACAAGCCAACCCACCCAGGAATCAGCACCAGAAGGGCCCACTTTGCTTGTGGGAAGCAGAGGAAGTGACTGAAAGCTGGCAGAGAGTGGAGTAAATGCCTTTATTTCCTCTCAGACCCCTTCCCCACATACAACATCACAAAGCAGCAACAGGGGTTGCCTCACCCAGGTGAATACCTAAGGCTCCGCCCCTCACTACATAACAGGGACATTGAGACCAAAAAAAAAAAAAAAAAAAAAAAAAAAAAAAAAAAAAAAAAAAAAAAAAAAAAAAAAAAAAAAAAAAAAAAAAAAAAAAAAAAAAAAAAAAAAAAAAAAAAAAAAAAAAAAAAAAAAAAAAAAAAAAAAAAAAAAATGGCCCAAACGAAAGAACAGATCAAAGCTCCAGAAAAAATACAACTAAGCAATGAAGAGGTAGCCATCCTATCAGATTCACAGTTCAAAATACTGGTAATCAGAATGCTCACAGAATTGGTTGAATTTGGTCACAAATTAGATGAAAAAATGAAGACTACGCTAAGTGAAATAAAGGAAAATGTACAGGGAACCAATAGTGATGGGAAGGAAACTGGGACTCAAATTAATGGTGTGGACCAGAAAGAAGAAACAACCACACAGAAAAGAATGAAGAAACAAGAATTTGAAAAAATGAGAAGAGGCTTAGGAACCTCCAGGACAGCTTTAAATGTTCCAACATCCAAATTATAGGGATATCAGAAGAACAAGAGGAAGAGCAACAAGTGGAAAAAATTATTTGAACAAATAATAAAGGATAACTTCCTCAATCTGGCAAAGGAAATAGACTTCCAGGAAGTCCAGGAAGCTCAGAGAGTCCCAAAGAAGTTGGACCCAAGGAGAAACACACCAAGGCACATCATGATTACATTACCCAAGGTTAAAATGAAGGAGAGAATCCTAGAAGCAGCAAGAGAAAAGGAGACAATTATCTGCAAAGGCATTCCCATAAGACTGTCAGCTCATTTCTCAAAAGAGACCTTATAGGCAAGATAGGGTTGGAAAGAAGTATTCCAAGTCATGAAAGGCAAGGACCTACATCCAAGATTGCGCTATCAACAAAGCTTTCATTTAGAATGGAAGAGCAGATAAAGCGCTTCTCAGATAAGGTCAAGTTAAAGGGGTTCATCATCACCAAGTTTTTATTATATGAAATGTTAAAGGGATTTATCTAAGAAAAAGAAGATAAAAAGTATGAACAGTAAAATCACAGCAAACTCACAATTATTAAAAACCACACCTAAAACAAAAACAAAGACAAAATAAGCAAACAACTAGAACAGGAACAGAGCCACAGAAATGGAGATCACATGGAGAGTTATCTACAGGGGAGTGGGAGGGGGAGAGAGAGGGAAGAGTTACAGAGAATGAGTAACATAGACAGTAGGTAGAAAATAGACAAGGGGAGCGTAAGAATAGTATGGGAAAGGTAGAAGCCAAAGAACGAGTGAAGGGGGGTAAATGGGACAACTGTAATAGCATAATCAATAAAATATATTGAAAACACACATACACACACACACACACACAAAAGGTACATACAACCCTCTTGGAAATGCCAATTCTCCTAAAAATAGGTTTTAATGATGTTGTTTGTATTCTTTATGAAATTGTATTTTTAAGTTGATTTAGCAAAAATAGTCACCCAGTGTCCCATACTGAGCATGCCCTGACTTTAAGCTGAACAGAACAAAAATGCTACCATCAACTATTGCTCCTCCTTAGGAACTTTTTATATCTTACACAATAAAATGACACAATAACTTTCAAGTTTTAAAATGGACAAGGCATACTAACAAACAAACAGCTCAGGGAGAATCATTCTGATTTCTTCCATGGTGGGGTAATTTATATTCTTCAACTAATCAGTGCCCTTTAAGTAGTTCAGCATATCCATACTTGTTATTAATCAATAGTTATTTTAAAAAGAAGAATATGCAACATTTTCATAATAATTTTCATTCTATTTTATGTTATATCAAATGGACAACTCAGAATAAAAACACAAGTCATTATATAATTCAGAAGCTCAAACCAGTACTTCAAAAATTTGTAACACATTAAAGTCATAGGATAAAGCCTTATTTTAGCAGCAAGAGGAAAAATAATTGGCCACACCTATTTTTCAGTTGTGTCATCATATGTGCTTTGTTAATTTCTTAATCTCTCTGCTATATTTGAAAAGACATAAGATAAATTTTCATGGTAATATTCAAGCTGATCACATAAAAAGGAACTTATAGGAAGTCTAATTTTACCTAAAGTACTTTTAGATAAAAAAAAAAGCTTTATAAAGAAAAAGATTAAAAGCACATGACAGCATCATTCCTGAAAGTGCAAGGTCTCCAGTTAATTCCCAGTCAGGTCAGGGCACATACCTGGGTTGTGGGTTTAGTGCCAGGTCAGGGCACATACAAGAATCAACCAGTCAATGTTTCTCTCTTGCAGTGATTATTTCTCCCCATTCTTTCCCTTTCTCTTCCCCTCTCTCTAAAATAAATAAACTACTTTTAAAATAAAATAAAATAAAGAATAAGAGCACAAGGCATAAATGGAATCAACATTAACTTTGATCATTAATCTACAATTATTAGGTACATGTCATATTACTTGAATTTGTGACCACACAAAAACCTGATATAATTTTGTAATTTTTACTAATGTGCTTGAGATTTTTTTAAAAAAACTGACATAAGTGAAAAGATATGTTAATGGAGCAAAATGCCCAAAATGATGTTTGTTTTGTGGTACTATCCAGAAGTCGTAAAAGTCCACTAGATAAATCCTGAATGATAAAAATCCTTGATAGTTTTTGAGGAGGAGATTTCCATGCAGGGGAACTAGTGAATGCCAAGGCCTAAGGCAAGGCTATTTGATATGTATTAGACAAGAAAAGCAGGCCAATGGGGCTGATCTCAGAAGGAGGTGTCAGGAGATGAGAGCTGACAGGTACGCAGGTATCCTATCAGATAGGGTCTTGTAAACCAAAGTAAAAAATGAGATTGCATTTTAAGTGCAATTGGAAATCATTGTGTGGTTTTTAAAAAATCACATAACATGACAGTTTTGATCATTCAGTCTGCCATGTTAAAAAATGTGAATTCTAGAAACCTAAGTTGTGTCATCATAAACATTACAAACTATAAGAGGATACTTACACATTGCCCTAAACAAACATAACCATGGAACCATGATTTAGTATTACCAATCTTGTGATCAAAGTTATGTTCTCTGTCACAAATCAAAGTATATAATCAACCATGTCCTTTCATCTCTGGACAAGTTCTTGTGACAATTAAACAGCCTGTTTCAGGACTAAAGAATGCTGATGGTGGCAATAATACCCTAGCAGTGCAGCTGACACACATTGAAAGATGTCATTGGAGCTGAAAGAATGAGACTGAGCCAGAACTGCATGCCACCAGAAATTCCACAGTTCCCCGTTTTCCATGATCCCCCTATATAGTTTAGCTGAAGTGTCTGGGATGTCAAGGTGGGCTTTGGAAAAAGAGACCCCATCTTCCCATGTGGTCAACACTTGAATAAACCTCTTTCCTTCTCAGCAGTACCTGTCTCTTGAGGTTGGTTTTTGTGACAGCAAGCAGTCAAACCAAGGTTCGGTTTCAATCACACACCAGAAAATTTAAGAATAAATGTTAAAGAGACTTTAATCTATTTAACTCAAATTACATCTGTTGGCTCCTTTTATGAGCCTAGCAGAATGCCTATTTCAAAATGGTATCAAATATCAACTACATAAAAAAATAAACGTATTGTTTAGAGAGAACAACATTCACCATGTGTGACACCTGCGGCAGCAGAGATCCCAGTTAGAAACTGCACCTTTGTGGTCCCCTCCCCTCCCAGGGCAGAGGGCTCCAATCCTGCACAAGGTGCCAGCAGACACTGGCCAGGAGTGACTTGGGAGGATATACAGAGTTGGAGAAATCCAGGCTAACACACACAGCAAGCAGCACATCCATAGCTGCAGTGCCAAATGCCAACCAGGAGAGTGCCAGAGAAAGAGAGGGATTGTATTCTCCAAAGAATCAGGGAGTGCACCTGGATTAGGTTCCATTTATAGTTGAAACCATATGGCATGTGTCTTTCACTGGCTGGCTCATTTCACTTAGCATAATGTTCTCCAGTTCCATCCATGCGGTTGCAAATGGTATGAGCTCCTTCTTTTTTTCTGCTATGTATTATTCCATCATGTAAATGTACCACAGTTTTTTGATCCACTCATTTACTGATGGGAACTTAGGTCACTTCCAGCACTTGGCTATTGTAAATTGTGTTGCTATTAGCATTGGGCTCATAAGTTCTTTGGATTGATGTTTCAGGGTTTTTAGGATGTAACAACTTGTCCCTAGAACCATAAGACAATAAATGTTTCTTATTTAAGCCACCTAGTTTAAGGTTTTTTTTTTTTAATGGCATCATGAGTTGCCAACTATATAATTAGTTGCCACTAATATAGTGGGCTTGGGAATTATATTCTGGGCCTTGACATCTTTATATTATGCTTGAATTTGATTTTATTTTCTAACAGCAAAATGCTAATAATAAAGTAAGGCTTATTGTGTTTTTGGAGGATTAAATAAGATTATATACTCCCCAGACCATAGTGTATGTTCAGTGGTTGTTAAATTTTCATCGGTTTGGTTATGGATAGTAATTAATGTGGTAGGTAGAAAGGAGACTGGGGTGAAAATGAAAAATTGGTCCACACTTATGAGGCTAATTCGGATCCTATATTTTTTCAGTGGGAAGATCTAGTCTTGCTAATATTTTTCCACACACAGCTCAGTGTGCAAATGTTTAATCAATGTCTCCTCAATGAAAAAATGTTTTGTTCTCCAATGTTAATACATTTTTTTCCTACACATAACTTGTTTGATTTCATTAAGAGCAGGGCAAGAGATAAATACCATAATGCTAAGTGTGTTTCATCATTTCTGAGTCATATAAAACCCTCATCAATAATTCAACCTGCCTTTGTGTATTAGGTTTTGTCAGCATTATTAAAGGGTTCACATTTCCTGCCCTGGATTTTACTAGACAATGCCATGCTACTTTTGAGGGGGATGTCCAACATTTATTTGGGGTCATAAGGGACTATAAATTTGTTACTTTAAGGGAATAAAATTAATCAAGATGTGTCTTTAAAGCAACACTTCTCAAAATCTGTAATATGAAATAGTGCATTATGAATCTCTAAGGAGAAGATGCTGATCATAGCATTTTTCAAATATTTTGTCCACTAGTGTTATCTGTTTAAAATATTCCCCCTTAATGTTGTAAACTGTGGATCACTATTGGTAAAATGCAGCAATAACAGAGGAAACCACCTATAGGAAATTTAAAGAGGGGGAATGAATGACCCTAGTTGAAATTGAAATCCTCTGGCATGACTATTGGGTAACGTTTCTGTGAATTATTTAGGTATATTCTCAACAGGAGAAAGAATAACTGCTCTTCTGGGTCACCAGAAATTTACCTAGATTTGACTCTCTGAATATACTTAGAATAGGTTTAATTCAAAGCTGCTATTTTTTTAAAGATTTTATTTATTTATTTTTAGGGAGGGAAGTGAGAGAGAAAGAGAGAGAAAGAGAAACATCAATGTGCAGTTGCTGGGGGCTGTGGCCTGCAACCCAGGCATGTGCCCTGACTGGGGATAGAACCTGCGATGCTTTGGTTTGCAGCCCGCACTCAATCCACTGAGTTATGCCAGCCAGGGCCAAAGCTGCTATTTTAACATTGATCTGAAATATAAAAAGTAAGTGTATATAAAATTCACATTATCTAATGTCTTATCAACTATTATGAGACAGTTGAACAAATATGAATATATAATCATAGCCACAATAAAAAATAAATTGTCAGGAGTACAGGTGTGCCAGAACTTCAGGCAAGGGCATTGAAATATGTAAGTAATAATAATCTCAACAATGTAATTAAAAAGTGGGAAAAGTAAGCAATAAATAAAACATCGATAAAAATGCTACCCCAAAGCTAAACATTAGAATTCCTCTAATGAAAAGCCAACAGCATGAGCTGGTTAGCAGGACAGGCATTACAGAAGAAATGGTCAGTGACATCACAAAACAGCAATAGAAACAAATTTAAGCTTAAAAAGACTATGAATGAAAAAAGCCACCTGACCTGTGGAAGAATATTAACAACCTAATATACATCGTTTGGCATTTGAAAAAGAGAAGAAAATATCACTGTGAATCACAGAGAAACAAAAAGGATAATAAGGAAATGTTATAATAATGTGACAAATTAAATAAAGAAGAAAAATTGAGTGAAATTTCAAGACAATGTAAAGGAGAGATTGATATCTATTATACACATCGAATTTATAATTTAAAACTTTTTCATAAAGCAAATCCTAGACCAAAGAGGCTTCAATGGTAAATTTATGAACTCTTTATAAATAAAATATATAATTCTTATAAAACCTCTCAGAAAATAAACTGGGTTGAATAATCCCCACCTCATTTCATGTGATTCTCATTACCTTGATACAAAAACTAGACAAAGGCAATAGGAGGGAAAAAACCATGCAAGCTAATACTCCTCATGAATACAGGCCAATTTTTTTTAATTTTGGCAAATTAATTTATAAGTATATAGAGAGAATACTCTAGCAAGACCAGATCACATTTATCCCTGAGATGAAATACTATTTTAATATTTAATGAATAATTATTGGAATTATCAAAATATTAACATTTAAAGCAGAAAAATAATAAGATCCTCTTGATGTAGTATATCAAAAGACAGATGTAAAAAGAGTATTTGATAAAATTTAACACAAATTCATGAAAATAAATATTCAGCAAACTGAAGGCAAACCTCATCAACATTATAGTGGACATTTGCAAAATTATTAACCAAAATAAGATGAAGAACAAAGCTAAATAGTTACTTCTCAAGACATTTCTTAAATCATTTTATTGGAATTTCTAGCCAGTGCACTATAATAAGAAAAATAGATACAATACATTCAGATTAAAATAAAAACCAATCTAAAGATTGAAATTGCAGAGGACTTTCTCTTATTTGTAGAATATTCTAAGGAATACACAGAAAAGCTATTCGTCCTACTACCTATATGTAACAAAGTCATAGAATTCAAAGTTAATGTAAAAACTAAATAATAAATAGTTGTAATTACAACACAAATTATAATTTTAAATGCTACTAATGATCAGTTGGCAAGCGGATGAAAACAGAAAATATAATTTAGTGTAAAATAGCTACAAAAATGAAGAAATATATCATAGTCTTACATATAAAACAAATATTTTTAATAATATCAATTCACTTTAAAATGAACAGTCATCAAGGAACATGTATAAAGGCCACAAGGACAAAGCCAAAAAGGGGTAGATTCGAGGATGGGAGGTGGGAATGGTGGGGTGGGAGGCCAAGGTTGGGTGAAATTGGAGACAGCTGTACATGCATGATGATAAAAAGATAAAATAAAATGAACTGTAGATTTAATGCTTTTTCTACTAAAACCCAGCTATTGGACCAAGATTTATATGTCAACATAATAATCACGATTATCTGGAAATTTGCATTTGGCAATTTCACTTTCGCATCTGTGTCTATTATCTCTGTGCTTTTTTTCTTGTTTCTTGTTTCTTGGCAATCCTGGAAATAATTTCATATTGATATGAAGAGATACCTAAAAATAAAGCTACTCTTATCTTCCCACTAAACAGATTATTTGTGCTTTCTAACAAAAAGTTCAACTTAGGACTCATTACCTTAATGCAATATTAACATGAAGCTTCGTTCACGCTTGTTCCAATCTCTGAGAGATGCGGTCTCCAGGGAGACCCTTGGAAACCTGGTTCTCATTTATTCCTGGAATATAACTATCCCAGATCTTAAATGGAAGCCTGAAGTATTTGCTATGGACTTGCTTTCTTCATAATACATAAGCTCTAATTGTTATCGACTCAAGCTCAGAGACGATGCTTGGTTTCTACTACTTGAAGCTTTCAGAGCTGCTTCCCCACCTCTTACATACTGGTCACGTTCTGGAAAGTTCCATTTGGCTAAAGTAATGCAGGATATTAGGCTTACTTCAGTGTGCTTCTCTTTCATTCAACACTTTTCTTTTTCAAGTGCCGGTTAAATGGTTGTTCTGGATTCCAAATGTTATTTTCACCAGGCTTGTGAAAGAACATGCTCTGCTAAGGGTTCCAATATTTCTGTTGTTTTTCTCTTTTTTTCCCACATTTTAACATTTTTGTTTAAGTACAGTTGTCTCCATTTCCCCCCCACCACTCCCCTCACTCCTGTCATCCCCACTTCCAACCCTTGATCCTACTCCCTTTTGGTTTTGTCCATGTGCCCTTTATACATGTTCCTGAAAACCCTTCCTCCTTTTCCCCCATTATCCTCTCCCAGCTGTCTTATTCTGGTTGATTTTGTAGGTTCTCAGCTCCATAGAATTTACAAATTAGCAAATGATTGGAGAAGAAAAGCCAAACAAAGTATTGATTTTACCTCAGTGAGTATTTTTCTTCTTGCCCTAGCTCCCTATTAAACACGGCTCTCTTGGAAGCTCTCTGATGCGAAAGCAACAGCAATAAAACAAGTTAGTTTTGTTTTGTTCTGTTAATGTATTTTTCCAGCTTTGCCACTGGTCTTTGGAAAAAGTCTGCAGCAAGCTAATCCATGATTACTTACACACAATGGGTATTTAAAAATGTACTTCTAGTGGAAATATTTAAGTTAGCCAGTTTATCACAAGTTTTAGAGATACATAATAGAAAAGTTATTTATTTGGATGTGCCAGTCATGTGAAACATTTACATTAGCTTTACAACTCATCTCCTAGGAAAAATATAACTTGTTTATCAATCCACCTCTGCATTTTTTAAATTACCATAAATGTTTTCTTAAATCAACAGTGTTCATTCAATGAAGGAGAAATGAGGATTTGGGTGTTTCTGAAAATGAGTTTTAATACCAAGCAATCAGCTATTGATGAGAAAGTCATTGGACTGTGCCATGATTTTATTTGAGAACAATTAAAAGGCTTCATGAAATATTACAAGGACTAAAGTAAAATAAAACAGTAGCTTTATACCAAGTTAGACAAAATTCCAAGGTTCCAAGGGAGTATATTACAGTAAACTTTCAATTTTATCTTAGGAAGAGCCCTGGATTACTAGTCAGACTTGAGGTTCTTAAGGTTATGCAGAAGTATGAAGTGCTCAGACTTAAAATTTGTACGTGATTTTTAAAATGAAATCCACCATGAAAGTATTCTTACTGCACAATTTGGTAGAATTAATAAGACAGATGAAAGCCTATTAACAAAAACAAACAGTACCTTGATTAGATGGAAGAGGAGACCCTTGAAAACCTACAGGCTGTGCTTCATGAAGAGCTGCTGACACTGACGTATGATGTATGATAATACATCGCTGCAGAAATAAAAGCATCATTTGCCTGATGTCTGATTCAGAAATAAAATAAGGAACATAGCAAGATGGAAATCATGGGCACTCTGAAATCATTAAGATTTCACTATAACATATGTTTGCAAAATACCTCACCTTCATTCATTAAAGACATGCATATTGTCCACTATTTGCCAGGAGTATCTCTAGGCATAGATAAGGCACTTTGTTAAGGCACACATTCTAGCTTTATGGAGAGTGTGTTCTGGTGAGGAAGATGGTCAGCAGATGAATGGAGACTGAAACAGCAGTAGTGGTTAGCTCTTCAAAGAAAACAAAACTGGGCAAGGAGACAGCATCCAAAATGGAGTCGAAGAAGATGGCTCATGACGTACCTCCTGATCAGAGACTAGAAGGAAGTAGGCACATGAGCCTTAGGAGAATAATTGTTCAAAGTCTATGGTAAAAGAACCTGCCAGAAATATGTAAAGGTCCATGAGCCTGAGAGGACTGAGAAAGCAGAAGACCACATTGGGCTGTTGTACGTGAAAACTGAGCAGAAAGGAAAAAGGACTCATCGACATGGACAGCAGTGTGGTGATTTCAGGGGGTGGGGTATAAGGGTACTAAATGGTAATGAACAAATACAATACAATCATTTGAATAAAAGAGTAAAATTTGTATTTTTCATATAGGTTTTTGTTGGGTGTGGAATTAGTTTGAGTAGGAAAATCACATAATCTGATTTATGTATTAAACTGCCATTATGATTACTGTGTAAATACCTGTACTGCTAAGAGGAGCTGCAGAGAAGCAAATTAGCAGGTTAATGAAGTAGTGGAAGTGGGAGATAATGGCACATTAGACGTGGTGTTAGTGATGGTTGTAGTGAGATGGATTTGATGATGAAATACATTTTAAAACTGCTGTTGACAAATGTGCTAATGGAGTCACTATGGAGTGTGAAAAAAAAATAAAAAGCTCAAGGATGACTTCAGGTTTACAGCAGCCAACATTTGGAAATGTTTACTACATGGCAAATCAGTAATTCTAAGAGGTGAGGGTAATTATGATTATCAACTCCATTTTAGAAATAAGTTTCCAGAGCCTTTGCATTTCACCTCTATAGTAGATGGCCTTTCAGCAAAGATAACATTATGAGTTAGTAACTAAGCCTCTTAAAAATAGTAATAATTCAATTTGATTTCATCTGATACTTTTGTGCAGCAACTAAGCTAAGAGAAAGCATGTTTAACTATATAATATGTTCTCTCCTGAAAAAATTACATTATTTACCTGGGTGAAAAGAAATTACTGAGTAATGTTTTACTTAAATAGACTTTTTCTAATTAAAAATTTGAGTCAATTAAAAATAAAGACTGTTTTGTAACTATTTACAATTATTTCAAAAATAGATGTATCTGCAATATATTAACATTTCTTCAATGACTGATAAGTTGTCCTTTTCTATTTATTGGCACATGATCTTAATAGTGATATTAGACACATCCTGGGAAACACTTTGGATGAAAAAATATCAAATACTAAGTGCACTTACAGAAAATACTCATCACAGTGTATTTCTTAGTTTTCCTTTTATTAATTCAAATTAGTTCAAATCAGCTACTATAATTGTACTGTTTTACTTTTTAAAACATTTATGAATTTACTAGAACAGATATACCTAAATAATTCCATTACTAAAATGTGCTATTAATTATGCACCCAGTGATGCCATATACTAAATTAAGTCCTTGACATATGCTCTCATAATTTATTCTCACAAATCTACCAAAAGGATGTTGTTTATACCAATTTCTCTGATTTTCTAGAATCCCAAAATCCATGCTCTTCATTTATAAGGTTTACTGATTCTACATACTCCCCATAGCATTCTCAAGAAATTTATGAATAAATACAGAACTGTTATTTCCTATACTTTCATATAAGTTGAATTCTGATTATCTTGTTTAATAACATACTAACATTATCTTATTAATACATATGCAAATATATACACACACATATTATTTCATTTTGATATATCAAAATATTGTTCTTTTCTGAAGCTCAGGCTGTTGACATGTCAGATGAGGAGATTCCAGCACTGTGTTCCAGTATTCTGTGCTAGCCTGAACTAATTCGGTAAATTCCGTGGACTCCACTTGGCTCTCATTAGACTATTTTTTCAAAACTAAACCTTAACTTTCTAAGCAGAAAGATAATATAGAACATAGGAGAATGTAACCAACCTTTTTAGTTGGTTAATTTATGAACAGTGTGGCTAGTCCTCTCCTTGGTTTCCAGTAAATTCAGACAAAAGCCATTGGAGTCCCACAGCAAAGTCCTGAGCAAGGCAGCCCTGCCACACCATGGTATTTTCCTTTGCACCGTTAACAATGAGCAATACAATTCTGTTTCTAGTTCGAGAAATGACAGTGAAGCCGAACTTGAAAAGGGCTAGAACATCAGAGCCTTTGTAGAGCCTTTACCCTTCAGAATCATTCATGCCACAGCCGATTAATTGGTCCACTGATCACCATAATAATCATACATGTAGTGGCTCTTATCCTCATTTATCAGATGAGAGAAATGGTGTTCACAGGCAAAGATAAAAAAACAGTTCATCAGAGTACCAACATCCTGGTTTCTGGGCTAATGTTAAAAACTTGACCTTACTACTCCTTAGGGAGATCTCAAGATCTTTGCTCTTTGCTTCTCAATTTTCCCAATGATGAAAGGAAGAGAATACTATCAACCAGTGAAACTTATGACCTGACTATCTAAGAATAAAATCACTTGGCTCATCACACTCCATTCTGTTTCACTGCTTTCTTTCTCTCATATTTATCACTCACTGAAGTATAATAGCTATTCATGTGTTGTCTTCATTTCCCTCCTTCCTCCACAAAAGATAAGCTTTGTGAATTCAAGAAATCTGTCTTGTTTACCTCTGATTTCCAGCAGTTAAGCTGGAGCCAAGCAATTTTAGACATTCAACGTTGTTATCATGGATAACTAGTGGTCTCTTCTTAGTTTGAAAGGCTTTCGAAACTTTAAGGCTTTTCTTCATTCTATGTTACTTTTGTCAAGGCATTAAATCTTCCCTGAGCCTACTTTCTCTTCTGCAAAACCAGGGAAAATATGTCCTTTGATATCTGGGTTGATGCATGTGACAGTGAATGAATAAATGAATAATCAAAGTTTCACTTTATATATTTCACCTTTCTCAATGCCCCTCTGAATACTATGGCCCCTCCATAACGTTCAGAGCTCAGGAGATATTAACTAATTCACTTCTCTCAGTAACCAAGGATGTTCACTTGGAGCACCAAGCAATTTTTAGGGTAAGTGCTAATCTCATTAAAATTCAAAATTACGTGTTAAAAGTGGGCATGCGCTTTGTTGTGAATGGAGTCCTGCTATTGTCCGCAGTCTATCTCAACTCTGTCCTTGTGTTTTTGCCTAGTTGATATTAAAGCAAATTGTTAAGAAACAAGATTTTATTTCTCACAGTGAGTAGCTGATATTATATTGTTATTAGACTATTTGATGATACAAAAATTACCAAATAAGAGTCAAGGCTAAGTAAAAAACTGCAGTTTTAATCACCTGCTGGGACTAATTATAATCTTGTCTTAAGCAACTGTCATAGTGATTGCACCGTCTCCAAATAAACAGAACTGATTAAGAAATCCTGTAAAGTTAACCTTGTTTTATAATATATGCAATTTGTAATCAGTGAAACATAAAATGATAATTAGTTAGAGTTAAGAAAGGAGCTATTTGGCCCTGACGGGTGTAGCTCAGTGGATTGAGTGCGGGCTGCAAACCAGGCATCGCAGGTTCAATTCCCAGTCAGGGCACATGCCTAGGTTGCAGGCCATGTCCTCCAGCAACCGCACATTGATGTCTCTCTCTCTCTCTCTCTCCCCTTCCCTTCCCTCTCTAAAAATAAATAAATAAAATCTTAAAAAAAAAAGAATGGAGCTATTTGTAGTGTAAAGGACCAGGACTTTTGAGTTTATAAATCTAAGCTTGAATACTGGAGCCTCACTTACTAACTATGATGGTTATGGAGACATTGAAGATTATATGAGATAATACTATAAGAGGACCTATCACAGGTACATTATTAAAACTAAATAGAGTAAAACATTGCACTTAAAAACTGAAAGGCTATTTGTTAGATGATTTGATATTAATATATATTCAATCTGCATATAAGTATATAGGTTGAAATAACCTCACTGCATATTTATTCTCTTTTGATTTTTTTAAATAAAGATGGTGATCTAATACCAGGAAAGATAAACACATGGAAAGGCATATAATAAACATAGATTGTTCTTGATGGCATAAGTACTTGCCTATTCAATAATTGTTTGAAGATATGTTTATTGTTCTTATAAATACAATTCAACGTATAAGATACGTTTTTTTTAAAAAATCCAAGGAATTGCCCTGGCCGGCATGGCTCAGTGGATTGAGCACTCTGCCCTGTGAACCAAAGGGTCACTGGTTTGATTCCCAGTCAATGAACATGCCTGGGTTGCAGGCCAAGTCCCTGGTAGGGGGTGCGTAAGAAGCAACCACACATTGTTATTTCTCTCCCTCTCTCTCTCTCCCTTCTCCTCTCTCTAGAAATAAATAAATAAAATCTTTTAAAAAATCCGGAGAATTTACTATGATGGTTAAATTTATGTATCCACATGAATGGGCCCAGAGGTAGCCAGATATTTGGTTTAACATTATTCTGTGTGTGTGTGTCGTGGGGGGCTGTTTTAAATAAGACCAACATTTCAGTCTGCAGGCTGAGTAGATTAGATTGTCATTCCTAATATGGTGGGGCCTCAACCAATCCATTGAAGCCACCAGTAACACATAAAGGCTGACCATAACACCAGTAAGAGAGAATTCTTTTTTCCTGATAATGTTCCAGCTAAAACATTGGCATTTTCCTACTTTTGAGTTGAACTGAAACATCAGCTCTTCTGATTTTAAGAATTTTAAACTCAGACTGGAATTAAGCTATTGGCTACCTAGGTCTCCACCTTGCCAATTATCTGGGTCTCCATCTTGCCCCTTCACCCTGCAGATCTTGGGACTTGCTGCCTTCAAGAGTCAATTCTCTAATAAACTTCATATACATATAAAACCAGAAGGTATCCAGTTATATAATATAAAAATGGAGACATTTATTGAAAAAGATGTATACCTCAGTCCCTTCAAAGTAGGCACCTTGGGATCTCACACAATTCTCTCAATTGCCATCAGCTGCCTGGTCATGTCTTCCAGAATCTCATCAACAGTCTAAAATCTCTTCCCTTGAAAAGGTGATTTTAGTTTTGGGAAAAGTTGGAAGTCAAATGTGGGCTGTAGTAGGACTGAGTCACCTGGGTGATGTGATGTTTCTCCAAAATCCCTGCACAAGACAGGATGCATGAGCGGGTGCGTTGCTGTGATAAAGCTGCCGGCCGCCACTTGCCTGCCGATGTGGCGTCCTGAACCATCTGCGTGGCTTCCACAGGGGGCGTTCAAGCTTAATGCAAAATTCGATGCAGGTTCATTGCTCTACTCACTCAGTCATTTTGAATGCAATGGCCCCACAGCACACATGCTCACTCAGTGGCATCTACTGCTCCCACTGACTAGAACATGGAGTTGTCATTGTTCACACATGCGCATTGCAGTTGGTTCCCCTTGGCTTCCAGGCTACATCAGGGTAGCACAACCTGCTCTCAGTAGATTAATAATGGCTGGACTTTTTCTGGACAGGCTATATTTATACTTTATTGCATTTCATTTTATATAATTTAAATGTAGACACTATTTATTAATTCATCTTTCTTTGGAATGAGGGCCTTATCAACTCTCTCTGTATTCCCTTGTGGACTTCTGAGAATGCAGGCATTTCTAACTTACTGCACTGATGTGAACAATTAGCCATTGTTCACCTTCTTTAGAAATATAACTACTATTAGTGTGGGCTGTACTATCACCATTCTTTATCTTGACTTCTGTTATATATTACATAGCCTTTACCAAAAATATTTTATTTGATGCTTATTTTCTATGCAACCACTACTTTATGTCATGTGTTCTTATTTTACATTGCATACATCAAACTTGTGTGTTACCGCATTTTTTATTTTATAGAATAAAAGAGAGTGCAATAATGATTATCCATGATTCCTTCTATTGTTTCTGAGAAAGTCAGGATAAGAAATTACTGTCAAGTCTTCCAGACATAAAGCTGAGAGTATCATGCTCTTCTATCAAAAAAGCTTGGCAGTGGTTTCTTACGCGAGTGGACAGAAACCAGTGCTTGCCATTTTCAGCTGCTTTTTTCTTTTCTTTTCTTTTAATTCTCTATATTTATGTACGTAAAATATCATTCTGAGATACCTTATTGCCATTGGATACATTTATTATGATGAATAATAATCTATGATATTTACACACCACCTACCCTTTTCAAAGCAGTTCTATCATATTATCTCATGAGTCTCATATGATTCCTAGATTCAGCAAACCATTATTGGGGTTTGTGGTTGTAATATGCCTGCCTTTCAGGATCTCAAGTTAGTAGGGAAGACTGAGCATTTAAAAGACAATCAAAATATAGTGTGAGGAGTGCTGTTAACATACAATTATTCAACGGCAAACACAAGTGTCTTCTCATCCTGCCTAGAATAGGAAAAGCATAGGTTTCTTTGAAGAGACTGCATTGAGATTGACACTTGAAATGTGACTAGGTTTTACAGGGAAGGTTGCAGGGGAAATATCTCACACAGGGAAAGAACCTTGGCAGAGGCATGGGTGTGAGAAGATGTGCAGGACAGAAGAACGTTTAAGAGTACAGACCCTGGAGCCAGAGCCAGGAGGCACAGCGCCTAGCCTTGTGTTGGCTTCTTACAACACAAAACTTTGTTTAGGTTGTTTACCTCCCTGTGATATGCTTACGTTATAAAATGGAGAAAGTAGTAGTATGTATCCCCTACGATCGTTGAAAGTATTTCTTGAATCAATGCATGGGGAACACTTAGAAATGATCAGGCACACAGGGCTCAGTAAAAGTCATTATCATGTCTAGAGGAAGAGGAGGAGTTACAGTCATGGAGAAACATCAAACTCCCCGCAGGGCAGACTTTTTCTCTCTGTAAACATAAAGAAACTGTGGCAACAAAATAAGTGATTTCTAATATTTAGGGAACCCTTTCTCTTTTTGATATATATTATTACTTTCAGTGCTATTACAGGTTACTATTTTACTAAAACATAATTCAATAAACTTCTTTATACCTTAAATTGCTAAGAGGAAACCCCTAGTTAAATAACACTGTAGTTGCAAATAATACCTTGTAAATGCCATGCATGTTTTCTGTCTACAGCTGTTTGGCAATGAAAAAAAAAGAAAAGTTCAGTTTTTGTTCAAATCTTCTACTCTAGCAGTTAAAGGCAGGTTTGGGCAGATTCGATCATTATTAAAAATCTTTCACTGGTGGACATTCTGGACACTCAACCACTTAAACATGAGGGTTTCCAAATTAGGGCCTCCAGAGAGAGGGCGCAGCTTCATGAATAACATGTTTTCTTGCAAAAGGGGATGCTGTCTTTCATGTGGGATTCCCAAATGACCTAGAAATGTTCCCCCTTTGTTATGATTCTGTCACTGACAGAATATCACCTTTAAATCAGAATAGTTATTATATAACACTTTACCCAATTCTCTCATCTTGCTGTTTCCATGCATAAATATTTAAATTGTGATGAATCCCTCTCAGAATAATTGAAGTTGGATTTAATGTATTTTAATTTTAGATGCCCCAGTTTACCACAACAAAGTACATCTGAGAAAGAAGTCATTAATGCTACATTTTTATAATACCACAAAATGACCAGAACTGTGTTCACCACAGTGGAGACGATGAAGTACACCTACAATTTAGTGGCAGTTTGTGAAGTTTTGGGGTTGTGATTTGGAAATATCTCTTACCTTTTCCCTTTTGTTGTTCAAAACAGATATGAAGATGTACGAATGTTCAAGACAGAAATGCACAGGAAGCTCTTCTCTCAGGACAGATGTACCACAGAATGCAGGGCTGTTCTCCCAATTACGGTCCCCAGTACATACTGTTATGTCAGCTCCATCCACAACTACTTGATTATAATTCAAATACAGCATAGCATGCTTAAATGTTTTGGACTAAACCACTCAGTTATAATTACATTGAGTTATTATTAATGGAATCATTAATTTGATGGATATGTTTACCAACTGGACTAAATTCCACGAGGTTAGAGATTACAGTGGTCAGATTATCTACCTACCTCAGTGTTTAGTAGGTTCATGATTCATAATTAGACAATAAGCATCTATTGGAGGAATAGATGAATGAACAAATGAATTTACTCAACCTCCCTTAAACGCATCTCAGTCCCCTGCATTTCAGAGCCTGGGTACATAACCATTGACTGAGTTTATTTTGTTCAGCTTCCATTATTGCTAACAAAGAACCCTACAAAATATCTGCAGACTTTTGCCATTCATGTACTTACCCTAAATTTTTCTATACTTTTGTACATCTTTTTTTTGCTATTCTTTGTAAGCAGGCTTAAAGTATGTAGAAGAAAGACAGATCAAAGAACTTGAACACAATGTAATCTAGAAAGTTTTATATACATGAAATACTTCAGAAGGGCTTTATATGTTTTCACAAAGGAGGTATGTTATTATTTGGAAAATTTCTTGTGATAGTTGCACTTCAGGGTTGCACCTCAAGGAATGAGCTTTGAATCATAAACATAATGATCCATATCCACCACAAGAGACTTATTCAGTTAAGGGGAGAATCATCTAATAATGCTGTGCAAAACAAAACAAAACAAAACAAAACAAAACAAAAAAGTGTATCAATCTCCTCACATTTGAATGGAGAACCGAATGAATCACTGAGCATTGCGTTGAACCCAGATGAATTCTTCATTGTTGATCAAAAACAAAGGGCACAGCTGTTTTAACTGCACAGACAGAATGAGATTTTGGAACATAAAGCTAAGAGGACAGAGTCATCATTCAAAAAACAATTGTAACAGATAACATTAAAGTTTAAAAATAGCTCTGCAAAATAAGATTCATTGGCTAATGTAGGTAAGGGTCCCTGTTCCCCAGATTTTCTTCTGTGCTAAAAGCTGAGACATTTAGGATTATCAAAGGTATTACCAATCATCTTGCTAATAAATCTGCATTCTTCAGAGGGAAAACAATGTCATTAACATATGTGTGTGTGTGTGTTAACATATGTGTGTGTGTATAGAGAGAGCATAAAATATATTCTACGCAGATAGTTTCTGTGACAGTGAGAATGATATACTTCCATTTTATCATAACATAAGATATAAAGTTGCTATTTGTTCTCACACTGAGATTAAAATCAGGCTGAATCATCCTGTGACTTATGCTACTTACTTGTTTTAGAGAACACCTCATTTCTTTTTTTTCTTTGGAAAGATATTCATACTTGAATTGCTACAATATTGAATTATTTTTCCCAAATAAGGCCCTTATTCTTAATTCCCAACATCCAGCCTGCATTTTTGCACTCTGAGGTCTAGATGGAAGTGATTATTGCCAACTAACAAACAGACTTGGGTTAGGAATGGCTCGATCTTGCTTTTCCCTCTGAGATGTCTATCTGGACAGCTTCCTGCATTTTGTTATTAATGGAAAAGATCACAGAAATATTATTATATCTACTCTTTCTTGTTTTTACCACTAGTCTTTCACAAGCTTTTACTTAGCCTTTTTAAAATTTGTGGAAGAGAAATACTAACATACCTCTCCAAAATAGTTTTGATGATTAACCCATATATTTACGCTGGTTTGTGCAGTACATTGGTTCGTAACCAGTGCCACACATTAGTATTTGCCAGTCACAGAGGGCCTTTCCTCTGGAACCTCATTATGTAGTGTTCTGAGCTTCACGTTCTGGTACCGATTCTCTGTTTGATCTTTAAAATGCAATCAGAGATAGATATTTCCCTTTCCATATTTTTTCAATTAGAAATAAAATAACACATGTAAATGTTTAGAACACTTTAAATACTCTAATATATTAGGGATTGCTCAATAAAAATCAAAAAATAATTTTACTTGAATTTTTAAAATGTGTAATATTATTTCAGGGCTTCTAATTCTTACTCTAAGAAAACAGGAAAAAAGGTCAGTGAAAGGTAGTCTATATAATATACTCTGAGCTTTATTGGCACCTTGCCTGTCACCCAGTATCTATACTCTGCTCAAAGGGCCTGTTTCTCGACACAGAGAAGGATGAAAGGCAGTCAGTATAGGAGGCAAGTTACATGAAAGTGTTGGGTTCAGAAGGCGGCCACGCAGAGAACGCTGTGCTCCACTGCCACACTGACGCATTGCGTGTGGGCTCCCAAGCCTTTGCGGTGCAGGGGCTCCCTAGGCCGTTTGAGTTTCCGCTTTCATGACATAACTGCATGTTGCTGTAGTGCAAGCTCTGACAGCTGAGTGTTCTTCCACTAGTTTTTTTCTTGGTTTATTTAATGCAAGTGCCTGACAGTAAGTTTTGATTGCAGAGACATCCACTTCGAAGATGGCTCTCTCAACAGACACATTGCCTGCTATGCAACTAAATACAGAACCCAGCCAGACACCCTCCGCCCACCCCTGGCTCCTTTGCTTTAGAGATCTTGGGTGATTTTAATTATTACTGTCCATCTGGACTCTGTTTTTTTTCTCTTCGTACACTTTATATTTCCACTCTCATGTTTTAAATTCACCAGTAAAGAGAGAGTCCACAAAACCCTAGGCTTCCTACTTCTATCCCAATAAAAGCAGAACCCCAGGCTCACACCCTCCTTGTCTCTACTTGTGATCTTACACACACACACACACACATATGTGCGCGTGCACACACACACAGTGGGATATTATTCAGACTTAAAAAATAAAGAATCTTGTCATTTTGGAAAATGTGGATGAAACCTGAGGGCATTATGCCACATGAAATAAATCAGACAAATAAAGACAAATATTGTATTTGAATTTAATTCAGGGAGACAATTTGGTTATATTGTATTTTGGTGGGTAATCCACTCCTACTTCTTTTTTCTAAATATATAAAGTGTTTAACAATTGTATGACCATTATGCACAGGGAATGTAACCAGCAGTTTTTTGTATCATTATTTGGTTACTATTAATATATAGAAAAGACTCTATTGTTAATGTTTTCTTTCTGACTATAATGATTCTCTTACTAACATGAATAACTTGGAGTTTATTCATTTGGGGTTTCTTAGTATTCATTTTTTTTAAATAATCATATTAAACCTGGTTTTCCAGTGGTTCAATACAATCAAAGTTATCAGAGAACTGGTAATCCCATAATCTAAGGAGTCTTGTGAGAAGAAAGAAAATAATTTTGCTGAGAAACAGAAAACAAAATTAAGTCTATCATGTAGAATCTTGGGTAGAGAGATCATACAGCACACATGTGGAGTCTCCTCAAGTTCATTTACTGTTTGGTTTACTGTAATTCCCAACAACATACCAATGAAATAATTTTGGAAATAAAAATGATTTGTTTTGAAAGTCTATCCAGAAAAATCATTTTCAACTGCATTAGTTAGGGTTGGCTTTAGCTGAACGCAGTAGTGCTCACACTGTGACTCGTACAAGAACAAGACTGTGCCATCTTACTGCGCCTCTGCCTCACACACAGACCGAGGCTCCACTGGAGAAACCCCATCTCTGTCCCATAGGGGCGGGATAAAGGCCAAGACGACCGCCAGCTGATCTGTTCCAGTTGTTCAGGAGAGCTATGGCTGTCCTGGAAACCCCATTTCATAGTCCGCACTACAGACTACATCTATTAGCAAGGATGGATAGAAAGTGTACACTTTTAGTTGAGCACAAAGCCATCCTATACAAAAAACCTTATGTATATTTGTATATGTGTTTATGTATGTATATATGTGTATATTTATATACATTCTTTTCCATTTATATGTTTTTATAAATGTTAATATTTTACAATTACAGTAACTGAAAATATGATTTACCTAAGAAGTGGCAAGACATTAAAAGTGTGAAAAGACCTTATAGATGCATTCCTTTAACCAGGAGAAAAGGATAGATCAATACATAGACAGACATAGATAAATAGATACATAGACAGACAGACAAATATTCCATGTATATTATGTATGAGAACATAAGATATTTAAGTAAGTGTTTTGTATTTGTATTCTAGTGAAGTTATAACAAAATACAATAAACTTAGTGACTAAGTTTTTTTTGGAAAATTTATGTAATCTGACCCTTCTGTCTTTGTCTTGGGTACACCCAGATAATTCTAGATAACCTCAGTTAATATTCTTAACTTAATCACGTGTGTAAAGGCCCTTTGGTAAGGCAGGTAATACTCATAGCTTTTGAGGATAGGATATGGATGTTACTCTGTCTACCACACTTTCCAAACCAATAGAGAATCATTTAACAGTGGTAAGAAGAACTTTCCAAACATTGTTACCTAGAGAAAATAAATTAGTCACTACCTCATACCATACACCAAAATAACTTTTACAAAGATAAAATAGTTTTGAATAAAATTTGAAGTCATAAACATGTGGAAGAAAGTATCATTGGCAACTCACTTCAAGTAGCCCAGGACTTTGCAACGAAAGTGATCACATTAAAAATGGTAGTGAATTTCAGGGGAATTTCAGGGGGAAAGGGGAAGGGTTTACAGGAACAAGTAAAAAGGACACATGGACAGAAACTAGGGGTGGGTGGAAATGGGAGGGAGGACAAGAGGGCTGGGTGGGTGGGTTGGGATGGGAGTAAAAGAGAATTGTACTGCAACAACAATTAAAATAAAATTTTAAAAAAGTGGTAGTGAAGAACTGTAATATCTGAATATATAAACATGTACCATAATGTTTGCATAAATTAAGAAACAGAAATAAAAGTAACTGATAAAGAAAATAGTTTCAGCACATACAACTGCTGACTTGTAACTATGTTGGCAGTCAACAGCTATTTGAAAACTAGTGAGCACCTGTGATATGCTCCACACCTAGATCCCTTTTCTTGTCCTCATGGAGCTTCTCTTCAACTGGGATGAGCGCTGTAAAACAAACAAACCCTCTGATGCCATACAGAGCAATAGGTAAAGTTACCTTTAGAAAAGGTGGCTTAAGAAAGTGCATAGAAGTGATGATTAAGTTGAGCTGTGAAGGAAGAGATCAAAATAAAAGTGAAATATCCAGGCAAGAGCAAGTGCAGGGATCCTGAGGCAAGAAATGCCTTGATTTGTTGAGAAGCCAAAGCAGCCCAGGGTGGCTGGAGAAGAGTGAAGAGGCAGGAGTGTGGCCCGAGGTAAGGGCAGGGAGGTGAGCAGAAGACAGATTGTACAACGCCGTGATTTATGCTTAAGATCGTGCATTTTATTCTGAGAGCAGTCCAAGTCCACTGAGGGATTAAAGCTAAAATGCTTCAAATGTTGTTTATACTTTATAAGTATTTCTGTGGCTGCTGCATTTAAAATATAATTCACTATAAGGCAATTTGTCAATGCCTACCCTTGTAATTTAACAAATTTCTATCTGTAGAGATAATAATGGTCCTTTATAAAATCTATCTTAAAGAAACAACAGAGTTGCAACTTATTAAAGATTACTGCAGATAGCTTCCTTCAAATTTTAATCGTGAAATCAAAGTAATCAAAATGCCTTTCAATAAAGGAATTAAGAATTTGACACTCAAAAATGCAATATTCTATAACCATTAAAGGTGTTTTTCAGGAATACTTAAAAAAGAAAAGTAACAATTTTCATAAATCAGGGTCACAGAAAGAAAATCAGATCATGGTACTATATGAATATATGTTGGATTCATTTTCTGAGTATGTTTATGTGAAGGTATGCATGCACAAACATAAATATATATTGGTCAGTCCCTGCATTATATTTACCTAGGTTTGACCTTCAGCAGACTGGCCCATTGTTAAGATTGTTTCCGAACTTTGTTAGAATCATTAACCAGCCTTCCAAATGTAGGTGTATTCCCACAGTTAATGTTTATTGGACATTTCTGCAATTATTCAGAAAACACAGAAGAAATGGTGAGAAAAAAATGACATACCTTGAGCACTAAATGTAGGTCAGCAAAACTACCATCAGATAAAATATAAATAAAAAGAATGAAAATATTACATTTGAAGGGCTACAGTTTTTTTCCCCCCGCCCCCAGAGGCTAAGATTTTTTATCAGAAGGTTCCTAAAAGAGAACTCTATTCTTAATCTTCCCAGTAATATCATGCAGCATTTTATCTAAATTTTGCAGGTAGAAAATAAAGGCCATCCAGAAGCATTAAGTTATTTGTCAGGACCCACACCACCTGGGATGGTGGTAGATTTGGAATTTAAACTTGTCTAGATCATCTGGAAGGACAACTGAATTCTTACACATCAGTCTTCTTTCTCCCTCAACAATGGACACATGCAAAAAACTCCAGAACACAGTCACTTATACTCAGAACTGTTTTTCCCAACTACACACACACAAAAAAAATGGGTTGAAAGTGCTGTTTGGGCAGGCCAAGGGACAGAAGAAACACCCTTATCTTATTAGATGGATGGTAAAAATAGTACAAAGATAGATGCCCTGAAGTCCCGAGTACCACAAATCAGCCTCAATGCAGGAAGCGGACTTCACAGGGATGTTTTATCAGCCAGAGCAGGTGGTATGACTGTGGGTGGATTTCCCACTGCTTCAGAACCTTTCTTCAGCACTTATCCATCACCTTCCATTATAAGCAGAAGGTGGGGGGGTGTTCAATTACAGCCAAATAAAACTATACTGTAGACTACAGACTGTTCCTGAGAACTCCTAGCCCACCAGGCATGCTATTTTTCAATTTTCATATAATGTTAATCATGTTAAACAACACAATTTAGAAAAACAATTGAAAAGTAAGAATGAATGGCTTCTAATTTCCTTACCAATTTAGAAACTCTCTTCATCATTCTCATGCCATAACTCTGTAATTCCGTTTCTTTTTGTGTGTCTTACCTTGTTGTTCTGGTCTCTTGATTTATGTCTTCCTGTAAACAGTGTAATCAGTTACACCTTAAAGACAACGTCCCTGCTATTTACATTACGTGGTTCAGAAGAATTATAGTCTGTTTTTAAAAACATGGTTTCAAGGGATAGGTTACCTGTTCAGATCCTTGACATTGCCTTCCAAATACTCATTCATCACACTTTTTTCTCTGTAATTTTGTAATTTTGTTTTGCCTGTTAGCCATTTCAAATTCAGTCCGCCTTCGGCAGCTTTAGGAAAAGAGCATCTGGCATCACTGAAGCTGTAAACATGATCTAAGGACTTTTGTTCTCCAACTGTCCCAGCCATCTATTAGATATCACTCACTATGGCACGATGTGTCATTCACCCTAATGGATGGAACAGTGTTGCAAATGGAAATGTCAAATGAAGCCTTTTTTTCCCTTCCTTAGACTTGCAAGCAATTTATAACTATCAAAAGAAGAAAATGCCTAAATGTAACCTTCCACATATGGGAGTACAATTTTAAAAGTTACATAAATGCAAAGAGAAAATTGACACACACACACAAATAGGAAACATATACATGGAAAGTTACTCACTGTTGGGAATGATTAAAGAAATGTTTATTAAAACAACCCTCAGTTACTATTTTTATACTAGCAAAATTATTAGCAAAATCAATTTAAACACACATGGCTAATGTTGTTTCAGTACAATTGAAGCATAGCTTTTGTATTACTAGCATTCAAATTGGTATAAACTCCTTAAAAGTACCAAGGTAAAAATTCATAATACTTCAACAGATGTACAAGTGTTAGGATCTTGTGATCTGACCCAGGAATTTACTGAGGTTATAACTCAACAAACATAACACATTAAAAGAGCTGTTTATTAATAAATCATCTCATTTAAAAAGACCTGATATAAGTGAAATACAAATTCATATTTAAATGGTATATTAACACCACTGATGTTTATTTACCTATTAAATGTGTGTATGTATATATACATATATATTCATATATATATATGAATTAAAGAGAAAAAGGGAGAGATGAAGCTTTTGTGGTTACATAAATCATAAAATATGATTATTATTATATAATTATCACATGCACACACATATATGGTTTCCCAAAGCAAACATATAATGGGGGGACCTATAAAAAGATAAAAGAGATTTATGAAAGAGTTTGGTTTTCTGTGTGTGTGCTTTAGAATTTGGGGAGGGAGCAGAATTGGGACAATGTCTGTCATCTGAATTTTAAGCTCTTAAGTATAAGAGGCTGAGCCTTATTGCATTAAGAATGCCAAGTGAGCTTAGCAATGTCCCAACTCAAAAGCATTTAAGTCTTCAGCAGTTGTCTTACATGAATCTTTTACACGTTTAACTCTTTCTCCATTTCTTGCTCCTAGGGTAACAATTTGCCAGAAAATTGTTTTAGCATTGTAAGTCCCAGGAAAACCTTCAGTCCTAGGAAAACCAGGAAGAATTGATTACCCTAAACTGTTTTTTTCTCTCTTGTTGGAATTCTACCCCTTCTTTTTTGTATTGCAGGACTCCTGAGCCCTTCTTGAGTAGTAAGTAGCCAGATACAGGACTCTATCTTCAAAGGGATTAGTTTCCACATTTCCCCCCATATATTGTTATGAAAAGCCGTTTGTCTCTGTGTCTTGCACTCCTCAGATTTTAGTAGATGGCTGCTAGTAGAACTGGTAGAGTTTTGGGGAAAAGGGTCAACTTTTAAAAAATTGATAAGGGTCCTTCACCTTCATGCTGACTGTGCCTGTTTTGTCTAAAACAATGTAGTTCTAATACCTCAATGATTTGTTATTTTCTAGAGCCTTCCCTGAGCTCATATCAAGTACAATAGAAAGAACACATCAAGTGCGTAGAAGGAAACCACATCTACTCATTGGAGAAAGATTTGCTCTATTTTGATAAAGTCATGTACTGACCTTATTCTTTCAAGAGATCATCTGCCTGAAGATGGGCTGAATTGTTTCACAAACCTTACCTTTGTTTGCAACTAGAAATAGGTTGCACTTGATCATCTAAGGTCATGGAGAACTAAATGATTCTTAAAACTTTAAGTCATAAAACTATTATCTTACCTCGTTAGATAGTCACGACTACTTAAATTCCTGACATATTTTGACATATAAACATTTCAAATATCCCAATTATGAATTCCTTGCTAATCACATTATGGGGCCTTTAAACTAATTTAGCATTCTTTCATCCCCTCCCCTTTGTTTCTTCTTTTGTCACATCTAAAACTTCACCTGACATTTCATGTTATACAATACATAAATCAGAGTAGGGGAATAAGTGTTGAAATATGAAAAATAATGATTTATGTTATTATTGAACTCACACAGATGTGATGAATTGCTTTTCCCCTTAAAGTGAACCATTTAAATATCAAACCATCTCAATCCCCTGTTCAGTGATTCAGGTTATGTTTTATGAATACACTCCATGAACATGGTTCTCGAATGCACAGGAATGCAGCACTTTAAAAGAACATGCACTTATGATAACCCCCAGACCTACAGACCAGTTCTGTCATGATGCCATTTATCAATACACAATTCTATCACAAGAGAGAAAAAAAGTAAATCATGTTCCTTGTAGAACTCGGCATAGTTTTTTCCCTTTTCTTCCTTGGAATTGAAATTTTACTTTCTTCTACCTAGATAATAAATTTTGTACTACTTCTCTTAAAATGTCCACAAGCATTACAAACAAATAATTTAAAAGCATAAAGATAGGTTTTGCAAATAAATGTTGAATGATTCCTATTAAGTATAGCTACTTAGTGAACAGCTCATCTTCCAGAAAGTTCATGCCTGCAAACTGTCTTCCTTCTTTTTATCTCTCCTGCCTTTTCTGTCCCATCTCTCTCTCTCTCTCAGCAAATGCAATATCTGAGTGCAGAATTCACATTTACTCATATTTGAAAAAAACTCTCTGCCTCCATATATTCTCATGTGGCAATATATGTTTTATTGTGGTTCTAAGGGTTTGATCGAATTTCAGTTACAGCAGACTGACTTCAAATTATAGATATGTGTCATGACTAATTTTTTTGCTTTCCAACTGGCTTAATCAGAAGGTCACTAGCAATATTCTGTAGGTTAATACTTAAGCTACTCATCACAATGCTCTACAGGACATGCTGATCTTCCTCTTGGTATCTCTCTCGGGGAAGGTACTTGGTAGCTATCATACTGTCTGTGGATCCACTGGATTGCTGTTGGACAGGTGGGCAAGTCTTTAAGAGATTTGAATCACAGATTCAGAAATATCTTGCAACTGAAACTGAGGAGATATAAACCAAGTGTTTTAAATATAGAGAAACAGAGAAGGTCTATCTGTAATGAACCACTGTGCTAAAAGGTACCTCGCTGAGAAATGCAGAGTAAAAAGAAGGAGACAACGGTGCCAGTTCCCTGCCCACCTTCCTGGTTGAGATGTAGTGCCAAGGAAATCCAACTCTCCTCAGGCTCTGAGAGATATCGCTCTACCTGTCCAATAGATTTCTGCTGCTATTTAATTTGTTCAAGTAGTTTTCTGTAACTGTAACAGCATTAAACAGGGCAAATGCTGAGATATACTGGGTATTAACAAATGTTACTAAAGCTACCATCTGATTCCACAAAGACTTTTTTCAAAAAAAAATTTTGTTTTAAAATAAAAACTAATTTCATTACTATTTTTGAAATTGAGAACTGTGTGGAGCGTGAAGAAGAGGAGCCAGAACCCAATGAGGATCCCTGAGGTTGTTACTGCTTCTGACCGTGATGCACTTCCAATAGTGATCATTGCTGTTTCCATCTGCCTTATTTATCTAACACACTGGTTGCATTTTTGCAGTTTATAATCTGGAAATAAACATGGAAAATAATCAAAGAAAATGTAATCTCCAGCATAACAAGTTGATCTAATACTACCCAGCACAACATTTGTTTATTATAAATTAACGATGGGCAAAATCAACTTGATTAATAAGGTAAAAAAAATCAACCAGTTGGGGTTAAATATTTCTAGTCTAGGTTTACATAGTAATTTCTTTTTTTATTTTTTAAATTATTTTATCATTCAATTACAGTTGTCTGCATTTATCCCCAACCCAGGCATCCACACCTCCCTCCCTTGCTTCCAACCCCCCTTGGTTTTTTCCATATGTCCTTTATAGTTGTTCCTGAAAATGCTTCCCCCCTTCCCCCATTATCCTCTCCCATCTCCCCTCTGGTTACTTTCAGATTGTTCTAATTTCAAGGTCTCTGGTTATATTTTGCTTGCTTGTTAGTTTTGTAGATTAGGTTCCAGTTAAAGATGAGATCATATGGTATTTGTCCCTCACACCTGGCTTATTTCACTTAGCATAATGTTCTCCAGTTCCATCCATGTTATCACAAAGGGTAGGAGCTCCTTCTTTCTTTCTTCTGCATAGAATTCCATTGTGTAAATATATCATAGCTTTTTGATTAATTCATTTACTGATTGGCACTTAGTAATTTCTTTACTCATGTTAACAGTGAGAGAAACTGCAAATGTAAATAGTACTTGTTGAACACAACAGAACATGAATACTTGTACTGGAAAATTTGCACACATTGTCTCCTCAAAACATTCCCAAAACACATGCAATTAGTTATTGTGATCCTCTTTTTTGATATTTGAAAAGTGAGGCTCTCAGTGAAATTTCTTTCATGTTCATTCACAGAAGTTAGTTTTGTATGTGTCATACCAAGATTGCATAGTCAGGCGACACTTAAATATTTGAAATTTGTACCCTTAGATCTCTGAAACTCTCTTGTCCAAAAATACATTAAAAACAGTGAAGCTGTTGCAAACACAACCTGTTATGAAACTCAATGACCTAATATAAACTAAGTTCATTGTATAATTAAACACCAGGGACCAAGGACTTTCATTTTCTGACAAAAAAATACTCAGATTATGGAATCAGAAACATTTAAATTTGTAACTGGTTTCTGAAATACATGAGCTGCACGACTTTGGATAAATTAACCTCTGTATTTTTTGTCTATAAAATAGAGAAAATGAGTTTATATAGAATAGTTCACAGATTTATTGTGAGAATTAAAATTACAGTAATGATCTGACTGTGCTCAGCAAATAGTAAATATTAAACAAATACATTACAATTATAATTATAATAAGAAAGTTCTATGTATATAGCATATGCATACACATCATGAAATATAAAATATGAGCTCTGTCCAGAATGTATCAGTCCATGTACTATGAAAAATAGAGACATTTACTGAAGAAGAGACCAGAAACATTGTACATAGGACAACAATGCCTCAGTCCCCTTCAAAGTAGACTCTTTGGGACCTCACACAGTTCTCCCAATTGCCATCAGTTGTCCCATTGTATTTTCCTGAATCTCATTAATGGTCTGAAATCTCTTCCCTTTCAAAGACGATTTGAGATGGCATCCACTGCCCCCACTCTCTAGTACATTGAAGTCGTCATTGTTCACACATGAGCTTCCAGTCCACTCTCCTTGGCTGCCAGGGTTACATCCATGTTGTGCAAACTGTTCTCATTATTAACAATGGCTGGATTTTTTCCAGACATATCTATGTATTTAATAAAATTATTATGTGTGTGCATATCCTTTATTTAACCTAGAATTTAAAAAGCTTCAGCAATACAGTTAATTCTCAAATGCAGTAAACATATGGGCCTAGTTTTCAGAGGTAACAACTCCCAAATATTCTCTGTGCATTTTGTTTAGTTTCCATTTCATAAGCCCTATTACCTATGCCTTTTTGTATATTTTCCCATACTTTTTATTGGGAAGATTTTGTTTAAATTTTCAATAGAGAAACATTTTATGTGACATTTCCATTTCTTAGATAATTTGTAACTTTTACAAAGCTGAAAATGTTAGCTTAAAATCTAAGTGTTAGCTATCTCCAAAAGTCTGAATCACTTCAAATCCAACGAATTATTTTTCTTAAAACTAAGAATAATTTTCATAAACCTCTCACTTAGCAGCTTTTAATAGTATTTCATCTGGCTTTCTAGATATCACCCAAGCAAACTGACTATATCACAATTTATACAGTCCTGCCGAGAGCCTTTCTTTGAACAAGTTCAACTAAACCTCTAAGATATCCCTGATGATCTATACTGATGGTGAAAATTGTTTTTTATTAAACTTAATGTCAGACAACATCTAGAAATATTGGTTTAATTCACTATAATCAAAAGCACATGTCTAAAATTTTCTAGCAAATTATGCAGAGACCCTTTGTCTTTTAATGATACAAAAGGATGGAAAACATAGTCATACAATTTCATGGTTGAGTTCCACAAAACCATTGTGCCTAATGGAGTATTGATTTGAAGCAAGTAGAAATATGGAGAAACAGTCGGAAATATTCCCAGGACATCTGAAAATCTAGATAACATTACATTTAAGAATTTACCCAAATATGCAGGCAATTCTCTGAAGAGTTGCTGTCGCTTATTTCAAGTTATTCCTAGGGAATTAAAATGCTGCCATAAATGTGTGAGAAGAGCACCTGGGAACAGAAGTTCCTCTGGGCAAGACAGAGTCAAGAGAGTACTAAATGACACTTTGGACAATACTAGTCTTTTTGTTCCCCTGCAATTCATGGATGAAATTATGAAGTTACCCTTATACTTTCAATTCTTTCTTTGGCATATACACTAAACTGCTATTGTCTTTGATCATAAGCTTATAAACAGCTATTTTTTTCATGTCAAATGTGTTAACAAAGGCTTCTGTATTATATTAAAATTCAATAGAACAAGAATTAATATGTAACAGTACTTAGTGGGTGCTAAGCAATTGATCACAGTTTTATTTAATTTGAATCATGTTAAAACTGAACTATCAGCAACAAGTACAATAGAGACAGACTTATAGATAGAGAGCAGGCTGACAGCTCTCAGGTAGGGGGTGCTTTGGTGGTTGAGGGACTGGGAAAGAAAAAGGACTCATGGACACAGACAACAGTGTAGTGATTGAGTGGGGGAGGGAGAGTGGTAGACGTGTAAGAGGCTGTAAGGGGGATAAATTGAACTGAAGGAGTTCATTGTTTCCAGCTGCTATTGTAGTCTGTAATTAGTAGGAAAAAAATCAATGCACATAGCCATCAATTCTGCATGATACACAGAAGACTGAATTTGGATAGAAGACACCTG
Organism: Tonatia bakeri; assembly: GCA_004024845.1. NCBI lineage: Eukaryota > Metazoa > Chordata > Mammalia > Chiroptera > Phyllostomidae > Tonatia > Tonatia bakeri. The sequence continues at coordinate 81,323 of PVIA01003920.1, forward strand.
AGAAAGGTTTACTTTTTGTCCGGAACAATATATTCTAGATCTACATTCACATATAGATACAGTAGCTTCCCCCGCTCTTGATATTTGACAAGCAAAGTGTCCGAAAGAAAGTCACTGAACACAGGGAAAGCTAATGAGCAGAAATAGTATCAAAAGCTGTTGTCCTAATGTCTGCAGACCATTTCAAGGTTCACCAATCCTCCAGGGCAGAGCTGGGCATTGTTTCTCATCACTTCTCTGTAATTAATGTATGAACCAAGAGGAAAAGTGAAAAGATGACTTACAGCAAAAGCAGCCAGAAAAAAAGAAACTGAGCAGACATTATTTATAATTAAAATATTGTAACTATTGGCAATGGCACAAGTCAAAAAACAAAACAAAAGATCACAGGTTTATCTACTAATCTTCACAATTTGTTTACACGGGCCATTGTGGGCTGCAGAATGTTCATTTCATTGTCAGGGAGATAAAACCGTAAGGATAGCAGGAGTTAGGATCTACTAGAGGCAAGGAACTCTGTGCTGCTTTGAATTCTCACAGCCACCCTGCAAAGTAAAGTGTTATTTTTCCCTCAGTCTGTGAATGAGCAAACAGAAGCTCAGATGAGGTTAGGGGAGAAAAAAGTTATCCACTTATTCATTTGGCCTATAATTCTGAGTGTTTACGGAGTGCCATGCATCATTCTAAGTTCTGGCAATGAAACTGTAAACAAAGACACAGGCACGCATTTGAGGGCATGTGAATGGTGGTGGTGGTGGTGGTGGGGTTATAAATATATGAAATAAATAAAACTTAGTTTGATGTAATGTAAAGAGCAATGGAAAGTTAATGCATAGGAAAATAAAATCAGGAAGTGTCAGGGTGGCTAGAACAGGCATTTGTTAAAAGATGACAGAGTAAGGAAATGAAGGAAGGTATGAGAGATAGTAATAAGAGGTAAAGATAAAAAATAGTGGAGTCAGTTCATGTAGTGCCTGTTAGGTCACAATGCCATTATAGTGGTTTTAGTCCTCAGTTAAAATTAGTTGATTATTAAGTAGAATGAAACTTATGCATTTAATAGAAACATACTTAATCTGATGAGCAAACAAAAATAATGGTAGGGAATGACTGGTAGGTGACAGACAGATAGATATAAGGATATAGACACTAGCATGAGAAAACTAAATTATAAACTTAATGTCTTAGAAAATTGCAGAAAATGAGAGCAGGAAATTGCACCTTTTATTAAAAGGCTTTAAATCAAAGTGGCAAACTTGTAACATGGAAAGGCATGATTCAACTTGAGATGGTGTACTTTATCTAACGTGGTACATTTATGGGGAAATTCCTTCAGATAAGAATGCACAGCATTGCATGCAGAAATGCATGGTCAGCTTCTTTGCAACTCTCAGAGAGTTCCCTTTGGGGTCCAAAAATCAATTTAATATATAATAGATTTGAAAAAATAGGTAGAAAATAGAGACATGGCCTGGTACTACCACAGACTCATAGGTTAATGCAATGAATATATGGTTAATGTAATGTCTTCACTCTTCCACGTAAGGTCAACACAATCTCAGCCTGTGTTAATGGAGCAAGACTGCAGAATGGAGAAAGCAACACTTCAGCTGAACTCTGCATTGATCAATGAAGGACAATATTTCAACTGAGAAATCACAGCTTGGTTCCAAATCATCAAGGCCGAGTTTATATAGACCATCCAACATGGCTGGGGAAATAACTGCTTTGTAATATGAGGAGAGACTCAATGAACTGGAGAAGAAAAGAGTAAGGAAAATGAACAGGTGATAAATTTAAGTATCTTAAAGGCTAACGTGGATGAAGGAAAAAGCCTTATTTTGATTGTCCCTAAAAGAATTTGAACTAATTTGGATATAAGGAACAAACAAGCAGATTTTCATCTTAATATAAGGAAGATCTTCATTATAAGTGGGGTTCTCCAACAATTAAGTAGGATACCCAAGGCATTACTCAATAACTACAGACACTCAGTTTGGATACACATTCGGAAGAGGTATAGGTAAGCAAGGTTTCTCAGACTATGATGCACATGCATCAATGAGTTATTTGTTTAAATGATGATTTTGAAAAAAAAACATGTGAGGAGAGGGGTGTGAAGTATAATTTAAGTAATTCCCATGCTTCTCATTCATTGCTCACCCTTCAAAGTAGCAGCTTTTAGAGCAATTAAATGCACGTCGCCGTAGTTTGAAATACGCGTTCTAGATTTTATTTAACTCCTTTGGTTTCATCCAACATTGTTGAGCATGCTGTGAACAAAACTGTTGTCTGCCTAGGAATTACCTCCTTTTCACTCTGACAGAAGAAGAAAATCTTTCAAGGAGTCCGCTAGGGAATGTGAAGCGACTAGTCTAACAGGGAGGGCACCCTGAAACTCACCTAACACACACGATATATAATTTCTGCCTCCTATACTGGTGTTCACGACAAAAGAAAAGTTAGTAGAGTCCTTTTTCCTGCAACATTTTAGTGGTATTCTTTCATTTTGCATTAGTCCTTCACTGTCTTTCTTAATATTGTTGGAAGTAAATCCTTATTCTGAGATATTTGCATTAGATACACGCTAAATTATTATATGGAATTTGGCAAATGGCAAGTGGCAGCTCCAACACTCAATCATTATTAGTATCTGAAGTGTTTAGTTGTGATTATTTTGTTGCTGCTGTTGTTTCCTTTTATGGCCCAGCTATGATAACGAACAACTTCAGTTTCCCTGGCCTGGCTATGGATGGCAGGTGACTTGAATAAATTTTCTAAACAAGGCTGTTTGAGCACAGTATTTTCACTGAAATACAGAAGATTCTGAACATCAGTTTGCCCATAATTAAATCTTTAAGTTCTCTCAAAAAAGTGTTTGATTTTCCTCTACATGATTGACTCTAGTTGGTTATTTTACCTTCACATAATGAACATCAAGGGATAAAAGAGTAAACACTTTAAAATAGTTTTCAAAACCTCATAAAATAGACATTACAATCAATTATTCTTCATTTTCTCTATTCTAAGCCTTCAAATAATAGCGGGGCGGGGGAGTATTTCTATAGTACTATTTTTCAATGGTTCATGTAAGTTCAAACTTAAGAACTCCAGCGATTTTCAAAGAAAAGAAAAACTATACCACCATTTCAGAAAACAAAAAGAAAAATAAATAAAACTCAAAGCAAAAGGTTCTAATTCTGACAAATATTTCCAGAGTATCTGCTAACTAATAGAAAAATGATAAAGTACATTAATTGGCTTCCTCTCAATTACATACAAATCATGACAAATTGGAACAAGAAGCTAAGCTTCAGGCTTTGTGATGGGAATAATGGAAACTATTATACTCATTTTGGAATAATAAAAAGGTTATTTGACTTGGGAGAATTTAGGTGACAGTCAAACTTGATTCACCCATTTAGTGGAAAATGAAACCATATTTCCTCTGGGTTCAGATGTCAATCAATAAAATACAATCCTGGTAAATAAATAGGGTTGCATTATCTCGTCTATTCTTTTGCTTGCTTCAGAAGGAGAGTGTTGCCACACCGTTGCAGAAGATCAATGTGGAGCAGGCTGTGCATCGAAAGCACATAATGGTCTTTCAGAATCAGATGCTGAGTCACAGAGATTTAAGCATTTAAAGCTGGGAAAATATTTCTTAACGGAAACAAGTAGAAAAGGTAGATTTTTAAAAAATAAAACTAACTTTTCCACATAAATTTATATATTTTATATTAAAATATATAATTATATATTTCTATATTATTTAAATGTGGTATATAATCTTTATATTTATGTGCATATACACATGTGCATACATACATGCATGCATGCATATAGTATGTATCTACATATCTACTTAAAGGCACACTTATATGTGGCATGTTTTCACCTCTGAATATGTGTATATTTGTATATATGTATACATATCACCTTATGTATATATACACATATGTGTATATATATCTTATATGCATACGTGTACATGTGGGTTTATGTAACTGTATAAAATGACAACAGAAATTTTAATTTGAAAATTTTAACTCAAATGTTTAAAAATCAGAAGACAGAATCAGGCAAACGTCAGTACCAGATACCACCAGAATCATTAAGGGGTAGCACAAACCTTGCTTTAAATCATTTGTATTGGGACCCAAGATAACAATGCCATGCTTAAACATGAGTTGTATTCTAAAAAAGTCTTCACTTTACAAAAAAAAATGTTACATATAAAATGTTTCACAATTAGCATTAACGTGTAATTAATTCACTTTACTGAAGATGACATCCATTGTACAGTGTGACTACTCTCTATTTTCTGTTGATTAAGACCAACTAAAGAAGTAAAACTGTTATTAAAAAGGTGACACCCAGGAGGCCAAATGGTCTTGGAACTATCCCTAATGCACAATGCAACGAGCAAATGTTTCAGCCTTTTACTTGATGCGGCACTGGTGCCAAATACAAGTTAAAGAACTTTACTGAAGATCTTTGGAAATATGATTTTTAGAATTTGCCATAGGATAAAAAATGTAGACTGATGGCAGTTTCATGTGATTTTTTTCTGTTAGTTTTTTATTCTCCTCTTAAAAAGCACAGAGGTGTCACGAAAGGTCCTAACGGGACCAGAGTGCAAGGTGTGTTAACTGTATAAGTTTTTGTAACTTTTATGTTGTCAACTCCATGTACTTTTCTTTTATGAGGTTTGTCCCTCTCTTTTGGAATACCATCTTGTCTAAAGAATACGCATTATTTTCCAACAACATTTTGACTTTGGATATTTGATTAATGCATAGGTATTTACATTTTATTTAAACAAGGTGGTTTATTTCTAAATATATGTCACATAATTGTGTTATTCCAGTCAATTCTCATGCATTAATTTTGGGCACGGAGTTTAAGCGTCTCTTTTTCTGTCGCATCTTTATTTTCACTCTTATGTTATTTTATACATTTGGATTTAATATTTAGATTATCTTCATATTATTAAGAGATGTATAATTTTTGCCCAGTCATCCTCTTGAATTGCCAGAAAAAAATTTCCAGCTCAACCAAGATAAAATGAATTTTTCCACACTGAGAAACATCCAGGGCCTGTGACCTCCACTAGATTGCAAATGGAATTCCAGGCAGTGCACCAGGTTCAGTGTCTTCCGTTTCTTCCAAGCTCAAACCTTCCCCTGGATGTTTTGAGGGGTAGTGATGAGACTATTGGATTTAAAGATATTCTTAATGACCCATCACAAAATGAACTAATGGGAGAACCACACTAGATGGTGGAATATGAACTAGGTGTGCTGTAATGCACTGTGCTGATCACAAAAGTGGAGGGGCTACATCGTGTTTATAGCATCTTTTTACTACAGTTGTATGTGTGGAATATTAGAAGTACTGATGCATGAGAAAAAAAGAGATGTATAATTTGAAGTCTCTAGCTCTGGGTGGAATTACGTTTGTTTTATTTCTTGGCCAATATCCGTTTCGCCTCTCTCTTTCAGAAGCATCTTTAGCACATTGATTTTCTTCTAAGTCCCACCTTTGCCTCCCTAACCCACTAATGCTCTCGGTTTCACTGCTTCTCTCCATGTCCACATCCCTTAGAGATAGATGCGTGTTGGTCCCCACAATCAGAATTCTTAACCTAGGAATTTGAATTTGAATTTTCAAGGGTGAAAATAGACTAAACACTGAAGGATTAATGCTTCTCCACTTGTGGTACCTAGATGTTTTCATTAATTACATCTATCAGGATTTCTGAACTTGTTCCAACGTATCTCTCTGATGCCAGAATATTCCATTTTTCCATTGATTGCTGGGTTGTTCCCATTTCATTTTCTTCCAAGATCCCCCCTTCAGATAAATTAGTCTCCTTTTGTTGCAAGCAAATAATTCTCCTAAGTATGTAACCATGTCAACTCTTTGTGATTTGGTAATCATGTCTTCAGTTCTTATTCTATTTCTTTTCCTAGTGAGGGTAAATTATATTCCCCTTCATGTCCTAACAACTGTTTACAATGCCTTTCTGAGCAATAGAAATCTGGATGTTTAACTAGTCTCAAGAACTCAGATACTTTAACTAGTCATAAGGACTAAGTTCTAGTTAATAGAATGCAAGTGTCATCAGTATGTGCAGTTATAGATAAGGTATCCTTAACGAGAAAGTTACCAGCTGAATTGTATCCTTGCCTCAAAATTTATACGTTGAAGTGTTTACTTCAGGTATGTCAGGATGTATGCATATTTGAAAATAAGATATTTAAAGAAATAATTAAGGCAAAATGATGTTTTTTAGGGTGAGCCCTAATCCAATATGACTAGTGTCATAAAAAGAGGAGATTATGACATCAATGCAGAAGGAGGAAAATCCATATGAAGACCAAGGATGACGACGGCATCTACAAGCCAAGGAGAGATACCTCAGAAGGAAATCACCCCTGCCAACACCCTGGTTTTGGATTTCTAGCCTCCACTATCTTGAGAAAATAAATTTCTCCTGTTGAAGTCAACCAGTCTGTGGTACTTTGTTATGGCAACCCTGGCACAGAGGGTTATGTCCTTGTGTGTGGCTCTCTCGTTCCTATTTGCTGAAATGCAGAAGCAATGGCTAGAGTTTGCACAGACCTCCTGAATCAATCAGTGGGAGCCACATGAAAAGAATCTATAGGAAAAGGGAATGATGGTATAGCAAACCTATGTTTATCCATAACTTTTTTCATGATTCTGAAATAAAATTAAATGTTGGAAGCACTGTTATTTTCTTTTTCTACCCACTGTTGTGATTGGCTGAACCTAATGTTAAGTTGAGCTGAATATAAATTAACATATAGATATTCATTTTGTCCTCTCTAACAGCAAGACAGCATCAATCGTAAAAATTATAATTTTATAATATGCCTTATGCAAATAAGGCCACAAACACCACTCATTAACTTAGCACTTGAGTAACAAAAAATTAATATTCCAATGTAATTCTCCTCAAATTCAACACTATACTACTCTCCAAAGTTTTGTGCTGTCAGATGTTTCCGAACTGCCTTATTGTCTCCAAAAAACACTGGGAAGTTGCAGTGATGATGAAGACGGTAGGAAAGAAGTGTCAAACTGAGGCAATCACCGGCAAGGTCATTGCTGACTGCCCTTCCCATGACTAATTTATGATGAGAATCAGTGTTCCTAAGGGCTCATCTGAGAGCACTCCTCTGTGCACGAGTGTCTGAGACTGTGGAGACTGTGGATAGACTGACTCTGGCTTTCACCTTGTGCTTCTTCAGAAGTGTGACCAATGGAGAACAAACAAACGGATATCAACCATAGGAACTTCTGTGTGTTTCAAACATTTGCAACATGTGTGGGGAGAAAGGATGTTTCTTTTTCTAAATTCAGAAATCAGGATTAAGCAGTGCTAAGCTCAGCTATTTAAATGTTGATTTATCAGCAGCACAGACTACCTGATAATTTTCTTCATTTTTATCCTTATGAATATACAATCACAAATTAACAACTTTAGTTAGTTATTGAGAAGGTAGTGGCAACAGGGTACAGAATAGGAACTAGGAACTTGGGTCGGTCAGTTTTCTGATTTGTGGCAATTCAGATCTGCATCCCAGACTAGATTTCCTTAACTCTAATGCAGTGCCTAACACCTCTTCCAGCCCTGGAAAATGATTTCAAATAAGGTCTGTATCCGAGAGGAGTCCTGTGAAAGTGAACTCGGGAGGCGAAAATCACATCAGAGTTCCTGGAAGAGGAAACTGTTAAAAATACACAGCTCTCAACTGACTTGCCCTCTCTTTTATTATCATCTCAGGGCCTTTATCATACCTAGAGAGAAAAAGTTAGGTCTTTAAATGGAGGTATTAGCAAAATCACAGTGAAGGTTTAGGGTTGATAGATATACATGAAGAAATACAAATACAGCAAACAAAACAGCCTCCCACTGAGTGATTCGCTCAACATTAGAAATACATACAGACATACTGCTTACTTGCACACTAGCTCATGGGCAAACTATATGAGAGAAAAGAAAAAAGATCACTGCATACCATTGATATTAGAAGCATCACAGATATCTAGGCTAGAGAAAATTAAAAACAACTAATTATGGAGTCATCTAAGATATAATACAGATATTATTTATGAACAATGTAAACAGCTAAGTAAATTGTCATGGGTGATTTCTCTATTGGGCGTATTTTCTGTCTGCATGTGTCTTAGATGGAGTATCCCAAAGGACATGTCCTGGTTTTTAGGCTGTCTTCTATCGACACTTATTGTGAAATATTCTTTTTTTTTTAAAGATTTTTATTTATTTATTTTTAGAGAGGGAAGGGAAAGGGAGAGAGAGAGAAACATCAATGTGCAGTTGCTGGGGGACACGGCCTGCAACCTAGGCATGTGCCCTGACTGGGAATCGAACCTGCGATGCCTGGTTCGCAGCCCGCGCTCAATCCACTGAGCTACACCAGCAAGGGCGTGAAATATTCTTTGAAACAAAATGTTCTCCCTCTTTCTTTCTTTCTTCCTTTCTTCCTTCCTTCCTTCCTTCCTTCCTTCCTTCCTTCCTTCCTTCCTTCCTTCCTTCCTTTCTTTCTTTCTTTCTTCTTTTCTTTCTTTCTTCTTTTCTTTCTTTTCTCTCTCTCTCTCTCTCTCTCTCTCTCTCTCTCTCTCTCTCTCTCTCTCTCCCCTCTCTTTCTTTCTTTCTTTCTACTTGGTCAAAAGATTCAAGTATCATATTGTGATTATATAAAAAAAAACAAACTAACTAAGAAAACTAGTTCACCCAGTGACTAAATTGGAAAAGCCATTTTTACCCTCCTGTTTCCAAAGACTTTTGTTTCAGCATAATTGGGACTCATATGCCAGGAGGGAATTTATGATTTTATCTTTGCTGTGAGATTACTGGCAGCCAGCACAAGTAATGTGGGAAGTAGCTTTTATTCAACTTGAGAAGTACCATCATCTCTCTGCAAAATAATGATCCTAATATACCATGCACATAAAGGTTTCTGACTAGGCTATTGTCTCAAAATGAGAGGAAATAACCTCATGTTGGAGATATAGGCTAATAAAATTGATATTAGTAATATTATTTAACTTACGTTAAATGTTTAATATGTTTTGTGGGTTATGTGTATTACCTCAAGTAACGATCACAACCCTATCAGGTAGGTACTATTAACAACCTCATTTTACATATAAGTGAGGGACAAAGGAAATTGGTATAAAATTTCACAGGTCATAAGTAGAAAAACCAGGATTTGGACCACAGTCATCTGACTCTATATAGGAGTTTGCTCTTTTAACTATTGTATTAAACTGATTCATTCACATAAAATATTTAATCCTGCTGTTCTTCGAACATTTTTATCTATTTTCATGAAGATATAATGCAGAGTAGAGTGGAAATATGTTGAGAAATGAGTACAGGATTATTTTCTGTGTTACACTGTTATTTGGAGGAATTAAAATATGGTAGCCATATTAGTTGGGACATTTTAAATAGAAACTACAGTAAAAACATCTGTACTCAGGAGTTCAGCCAGTGTTATTAGAACTATATATCTCACCCAGTTTATAGATGCAAGAATTTTATATTTATCCAAACAAGACATGTTTCCCTTTGTTCACAATCTTGAAGAAATCAGAACTCTGATTTCTCTTCAAACCATGTGCCTGAGCTTTTCATATTTCCTTTCAGCCTTCTGTAGCTCACCTAAACTATGACGGTGTGATGTCAGTGTTAGGCTGAGGAGTGTTTGGAGACATAAAGGGCGTGGAAATTTGCTGTTTTTATTGCAAAAACGCACAATAGTCTGTGGCCGCAGGGCAAGAAGGTGGGGAAGAGTTACTTGTGTAGTATACTGCAGACGCTGGTTTGCAGGGTGGTGGGTCTGTCCCCCCCCCCAGGCCAACTGCTCAGGGATGCCGCTACTGTAGTTCTCTTCCCTGGACGTAGCTAGTCGCTGGGGTTCTTCCAGATCTCGCCACCTCATATGACACCCTCAAACTAAAGCCAAGTGGGTTATGTACATTGTTTTAAACCTTTACCAAATGAAGTTAAAACATTTAAATGAATTCCTCTCTCAAAAAATATGCCTGAAGACATAATTCCTATGAACCAGATATTTTTTAAGTACAGTGTGGGGCAAAAGTAGGTTCACAGTTGTCTCTATGGAAAATAATATAATCATTAAATAATAATACAAGAATAAACTCTGTATTGCATACTCACAACTGTAAAGGACTTTGGCCATACCCTGTATTCACAGACCAGTGTGTAGTTTTGGATTAGCAGGCATCGTAACAGCCGTACCCTTCTTCAATGCAGGGGCTATTTCATAGGAGACAGCAGAGAACTCTGTCATATCAATGTTATTTAAAAAAAAACTTAGTTTGTATTTTTAATATCATACACTAACTATCGCTCCTCAGGTTTTATCAACTACAATCAATTATTCATTAAAACTCTGAGACAGATATTGTTTGGGATACATCATTGGTAATCCAAGAAGTAATATTCAAATCAGAAACTGTGATGGATTTTACTAGTGTGAACTTGGTTAAGGTGGAAATTGCACTTCTTAGAACCATACCCCATAGGTTCTCAGGTTGGTGTTGGCCAGAAGAGATGTTCCCATGAGATCTGTAAGACATAAATTGAGCAGTAGTGTTTATTCCCAGGTTTTCGCATTCAGATAGGCAGGTGCAGAGGACCCAGAGGAAGGTCATAGCTTATTCTTTCTCTCCTCTGCTCAGATCTTCCTTATCTTCTTCCCAATGTTTGCCTTGTTGATAAATTGTGGCCCCATTCCATCATCAGATACTGGCCTGTAGCCCCACAGCTAACCAGCCAACAGCACCCTGTCGGCCAATCCATAGGTTGCCCTTCATCGCTCCATTTCAATGGCTGAGTGTACTTGGCTCCTCAGATTCCCTGGTAACTTTCAATGTGTCCATCCAAGTGAGTGCTTTCTTTGTTTCTAAATTTCCAACTCTCTCTTTCAGAACTTTTAAAGTGACTTTGCATGGTCCAATTTCTATAAATAAATCCCTTACTACATAACACTCATGGTGATATAAATCCTGCTACCTTGGCTGATGCTTGACTAAAACAGTAATTAGCACCTGAAGTGGTTCCCTCAGAAACAGAATACTAGCATAAGAAATATGGAAGTGGATTCTTGATTTGACAAGATTAAGAGACATAACAGATTATAAGAGTGCTACATCAGGAAAAACATAACCTTAGATCAAGCTGATATTATTCATGGAAGTGCACTCATCAGAGAATCTGACCTCAGTGTGTTTGCTCAAGAAGCTGGAGTCGGCTCGGTTGGTTGCCTGAAATGTGGTCCCAAATGTAACTAATTCTTAATGAAGTTGAGATGCCAGAACTTCTTTGTTGTACTATAAAGTTGTGACTTCCCATATGACAACACTAGACACATTGGGTTATGAAATTAATGTTACACCAAAATATTACAAGTGATCTTTGCTTTAAAAATAAATAATTAGAAGTGAATAAATATCATGAAAACCTAAAGAAATCATAAAAACTGAATAATTATTTTAACAATTATGGCAGTAATTAAATTAAGGCATCAAAACGAACTGAGCTGAGACTAACACTTCATGTAGTTCTATCACAAACAAAAACAATAGGATTGTTTTAAGAAATAATATTGAGTTTGGTCTTTATTTTTATGGGTGGGGAAGAGTAATGGAGGACAAATGGAGACAACTGTAATTGAACAACAATAAAAAAAGAAATAATATTCCATAAAAGTGTCCTCAGTACAGATGTATGTAAAGTGCACATATTATAAAATGTATTACTATATCAACTTTATACTAAGAAGCAAAATTACTTAGTTTAATAATAAAATAAATGGTAGAAGAAAAAAGAAAATTGAGAATAATTAGAATTAAAGTCTAGTTTCATGGTTGCTTTAGCCATATTAAAAGTGTTCAATAGTCAAATGCAGCTAGTGGTTAACGTATTAGATTACACAGATCTAGACTATGCGCATCACTGCAGAAAGTTCTGTTGGATAGTCCTGCTACAGAAGAAAATATTAAAGGCATATTAAGACTGGAATATTAGAGAGGATATATTATATGACATCAGCTTACCCAACCCCCAACTTTGTCTCTGAGGAGGATAATCTATTAACCATGGCTTGGAAACGTGCATTGGCAGGTGGAACACTGGCATCCTTCATGAGTTTTGCAGGGGTTAGTTTCTACAGTCCAGGAGTGACAGGAGGAACTGTCATCAAATCCACTCCCAGAATTTGGTGGAGATGATACATGCTGGAGTTGTAGGAAGAATGTGGCTTACGTCGAACCTATAGGGACAAATCATGTAATGCTTTCTATAATGGTAAGCAGAATCAGAGAGACCTTTGATAACTGACTCATTTATCCCTGGTACTGAAATAGATGGTCAGCCTATTACATTTTTACTTTAAAGTCCAAAGTCTGGAGAACATTAATCCTTTTTCAAAAGATCAGGGTAGAGCTTCCTGGTTTGTCTATTGTTTCTCAGGCTTGAATGCGTTTTCAAAACCATAAGCCTTAGAAAGAAAGGGAGGGTGAGTACCCTGGAGGAAGAAATGCTGTCCTTCTCAGAAGGTGTTCTATAGATCTTTGTTCTGGTCTTTCCCCAGGGAATCTTCATTTTATATCAGGGCAGTAGTTCATTAAGAAAAAACAAAACCAGCTTTCGTAGATTATTGAGCACTGACCTTGAACTAACATTAATTTTTGAAGTCAAAAGGTGCACCTGTGCTCCACTACTCGGCACGGAGTATAATGGAAGCCATGTGGTTGAGGCCCATCTCATATGGATGCAGTGGGACCTCAGCCCTGTGCTGTGATTTCTCAATTCTGACATGCATAATTGAAACAGATACACGTATACCCACTAATTAGCAGAAACTTCACTTTGGTTAACTGACCTGTGGGGTAAGTTCAATTATGGTAGAAAAGGACACGTGGAAACTCCTAGATTTGTCTCTAACTACCAAAATAGCGAACCGACAGCAATGCTGCCTCCCTAAAGGTACGGAGAGACGAGTTTCACCATCACGGACTTGAATTATACAGGGTTGGTGATTCCAATCACGTTGCAATCCCACTTGCTTATTTTCCTGTGCCAAAGACAAATGGATTTTAGAGAAAGAGTGGGTTATTGTAAACTTAATCGGGTGGTGACTTCAATTTCACCTGCTGCTCTAGATGTAATTTCTTTGCTGGAGCAAATCAGCACATCATGGCACCTGATATTCAGGTATTGATCGGGTGAATGCATCTTTTTTTTTTTTCTCTGCCTGTTAGTAAGGACACCAGAAACAGTTTGCATACAACAAGCAGATCCAATAATGCAGCTTCATTTTCTTACCTCAAAGTAGTATCAGTTATGCCATAATCTAACCATGGGGGCATCGATCCCTTCTCTATTCCATATACCATGCATATCCACTTTATTGATGTCATGCAGATTGCAGCTAATGAGCCAGATGTAATGACAAGACTAGGTACTTTGATAAGAAATGTGCACTGAAGGGTAGGGAATAAATATAGAGAAATTCAATGGCCTTTCACATCCGTAATGTCTCTCTCTCTATATATATGTATATAAAATATAAATTTAATAAATATAAATATATACATATTTATTATATTATAGAAATATTTCTTCTAAGATGAATGGCAACATAATACTTAGTGAACCACTTTGAATTTTGGAGGACTATACACCTTTTTGGGATGTGCTATTACAAGCCCATTTACCAAATAACCTAAAAGGTTGCCACTTCTGAGAACAACTCAAAGCAAGAAAAGTCATATTAATGGGATTTGGCTTTTGGGTAAGCTACGTGGGACATATGTACTTTGGAGATAATGATTTTTCAAGTCTACATATTGAATAGGGATGCTATATGGAGCCATTGGTGTGCCCCTATGGGGTAACCATAGCACAGGGCTTTAGTATTTTAGAACAATGCTATCTTCTCTCTAGATGCTATTCTATGGAATAGCAATTTCTTACTTGTATGGTCTCAGAAAAGATTGAAAGCTTTCATATTCTAATTACCATGTGACCTAAGACCTCCCTACCCAGATGATGTCTGATCTACCAAGATATAATGTTGGGCATGCCCAGCAACATTCCATCCAGTGGAAGTGGTATATATAAGACCAGGTCAGGACTAGCTCTGAAAGCATTAGCAACTGGCTCCATTTCTGATGCTGCTGTTCCTGTTACATTATATTCTCTTTTGTAATTGGTTCCTATAGTACCTGCCTGTCTTCCCTGTTTTCAGCTGTGGCTGTTGTTAGTTTAAACTAAGTTGCCAATCACATCTGAATAACCGTGAAGACCTCTTACACAGAGATTGTGAGAGAATTGCAAAGGAAGTGAAAGGTTCTTGCTTTGAATTTACAAAAGAACTGTATATTACTAATTTAAAAGATAAGAGTATACAAATACCTATTTCTTTACACAGAGCTGGTGTTTCAAAATAGTCAACATATTCTTAATGCTTTATTTTTGTTAAAACACTCACAAAAAAGTAGCCAGTCCTCCCTTCTTATAGTGTCTGTCTTCCCCAGCAGCTTTCAAAATGTTTTAGGTCTATATTATCTAGTAAAGACTAGTATAATATGAGTCAAGTCTTATGTCATATAAACAAACACACACACACACACACACACACACACACACCTATAGACACATGAAACAAATGCCCCAAGCATAATGGAGCATGAAATGCAACATATGACAGATTATAACAAATTATATATGATCTATCTATCAAAACAAGATACTACTCCATCCATTCTGTGAAAATACAACATCTAGCATACTCATTCAAGATGGAAAATCCATTAACAGAGATAAGCAGTGTGCACCATCTTGTGGATGAATTTCTCATTAACCCAGCAGGTTGTACCTCCCTCCCTGACATTCTGAACCAAGGGTCAGGCTATTTCTACTGAGAAGTAGCGTATATCCTGTACCATACCTTCCTTCTACCTCTCAGCCACTTATAAGCTCACAGGTCCTATTTCCTCAGAGTTCTCTTTCTAGTCCAGATGTAGTCAATATGCTACAGCTCTCTGGGATAGAGAAAGTGGCTCAAAAGTTTTCTTCAAAGCAATCACTGTGGAGTTACTAAGATACTGGGTACAACCCCGGCACCAAGAGCTTCAGACCTGTGCTATAAAGTGAAACAATACAGGCATGGTTTTGATTAAAATTTGGGCTGAGAAATGCTAAGATTAGAGTCTAGCGTAATGATGTGGTATCATAGGAGTATGAGGTCAAAAAAATTGGAAAAAGAATTTGGAAGTCACATAAATTCCCCAAATACAGGGACTGTTATTAATACAAATACAAAAAGCTCAAATTATATGGAGTAACAGAAACTCCAATTTTGCCACTGTCAATGATATTAGGAGAATGCCTAGAATTATGACCATTCTGTATTTAATACTTTTTCCCCATAAAACTAACTCACTTCATCCAACATCAATCCTTTAATGTAGACACTGTTTTCATTATCCCCATGCTCTCAGCATGGGGATTATGGCACAGAGAGCCCACCTGACCCACGCAGAGCACGCACTCAATAAAGCCTGAGATCTGGATTCCAATGCAAAACGCCAGTGCCACGGCCTATGCACTTAACCACTCTGTTCTTTACTGTTTCACTGCATTTTAGTGACATAAGTGGTAGAAGGCCAATAATACTTTTAGTTTTTCTAATACTTTTAGTTTAGTTTTTCTAATATTTTTCTAATATTTTCTAGTTTAGTTTTTCTAATACTTTTAGTTTTTCTAATGAAAAAGCTGAGAGATGGTTCCTGGAAGATGAGAAGAGTAACGCATGATAAAAAAAAATAGAGAACACAGGGGCAAAAGAGGGCAAAGGATGACTCGGAAGGGCTCCCCCAATTGTGATACAGTCATGAGTTAGTGGCTATAGGATTCGACCTTTTTCTCAACAGAGAAGTATTGTGATACAATATAGACTTGGCCTCCTTATGGATCTAGATTAAAGTCATAAATGCATTTAACTTCTTTAACATTTTGGGCACCTGAAAATTCTTTTAAACAATTACTTTTTATTGTGGTAAAATACACCAAACATAAACCTAGCAAGTCTTGAAAATTATTTTTCTTATTTGCCAGATAAGCACTTACCTTGCTTACTGAAAATAGGGTAAATTCAACTTCAATAAATGATAATTCCTTTTCTATTTTTCAAGAATTTCTAATTGAAATCACTATATAAACATATCTAATAAGCCACCTCAACATGAGTTCATTTTTAATAACACTCTGAGAAGATGCTAATACAAACATCGAGAGGCAAATATGTAGAGCTGTCACACATCTTCCTAAATCCCACTGCTTCAAAGCAAGAACAGGGGATGAAGAGTAGTTTACTTGAACACGAACTTGGACTGCAAAAAAACACAGGCAATGAGTGCTTTGACTTAGGCAATCTAAGGAAAATTATTGACCCAAACTTTCTATCTATATCAATGGCGATACTGAAGCCCTGCCAGGCCGGAGGAATGCCCAGTGTCTCACTGCTGGGTGGTGACAGAGGTAGGATTTGTACAGGAATCTCTTGGGTACATGTGCTGGGAGTTTTTTACCTAAATACTCAAAGAGTATACACCAGGGGGAAACATCTTCAGAATAAAAACTGTAGCAAAGAAAGTAGACAGCTAACAAATAAAGTACACTAAACACACAAAAGAGGACAACAACCAAAACTAAATTTCTCCACAATATGAGTGAAGAATTAATAATCTCTGTGGATAACGTTTGCTCCGTCGTACCACAGAATTAAGATCTTTGTTATTGGTGAATGCCCTCCACATGGCTAACGCTTTTTCTATGATCCACAATAACAACAATAAAATGGAGTTACTGTAAGAAAGTTCACTGAATATGCTGCTAAGCAAAGACAATATGTCTCCCTGCATTTACTCCATTTATTCATAGAGAGGCAGAGAGAAAGGGAGAAGAAAGAGAAAGAGAGAAGGAGAAAGGAAAATTATAAATTTTACTGAATACTTGCAATTTCAAAAATATACCATCCGTTTCTCCCATCCAAGTACTAACCAGGCCCGGCCCTGCTTCGCTTCTGAGGTCAGACAAGATCGGGCGCATTCGGGGTGGTATGGACACAGACAATCTGCTTCTTAACTAAGTCCCCGGTACACATTATTTCCATTGCTCCTTACCTTTGATGGGTTGAGTTCTCAAGAATGCCATCTCCTTACTTGATCTATCACAGACACTTAAAAATGACCTCCTCTAGGTAGGTTTCTTCATTCCTTATCCCTAAATAATACCTGAAGTTCAGAAGCCTCTTCAGTTAATTTTGTCTCCCTATAGCTACAAGCTGACACAGTGTCTAGAAGGTAGTAGGTACAAAAATCACTTCTAAAAAGCAAGTACTTTATATAAGCTCAGCTGCATGCTATCAGTAAAATATGGTTAGGGTAAAATTGGATATGGATGATGATAATATTGAAGTGACTTTTTTATGTCTGTGAGAGAGAGATCACAAATAATTTATTTGCCAAGTCAGACACACAAGAATCAAAGATCTTAGTCAGTTGCAATATTTACTCTACTTGCAGCAGTTACAGGTGAGGCACAGGCAGAGGGTAGAGGGTATTGCATTCATACTTTATTACTTGGCAAATGAAGACATTCTCTGGTGCTTATTTAGCAAAAGAAACCTCTGAGAGTGTGTGTGTGTGTGTGTGTGTGTGTGTGTGTGTGTCTCACACATAAAGGAAACTTGTTTTGATCATGGATTAGTGAAATATGCCATTATTATTCTTATATTTAAACATAGTACATGCCCCAGATTTCCAGGTGTTTTGTTTTTGCTCTTGTTTGTTTGTCCTTATAGCTAGAGCAGTCCTAGCTGAATGGCACACAGCCTGCTAGAAGCATCCATGCGGGCCCTTCTGGTAGTCTTTACCATCTGTGTCTTTATCGGGAGGTCGGTCATTAGCATTTATAAGAAAAATTCACCAGGTTATTTTTCTTTCTTGAGCATTTTCCAATAATTGAAAGCAATCAGTTGTGGGCCTGCCAGTTCTTCCTCACCTGCTGTGCATAAAAACCTTAGAAAAATGTCTATATTAGTGGTGTCCTAAAGAACACATACTGGAAAAAATTAAGACCCCTTTTAAACTGTGGTATAGCATTAAAGGTGTTAGGACAGGCTCTCAGGAGCATAGTCAGCGATCAGCACAATAATCCTGTGCGAGAGGGGGCTTCGTTATTTTACAGAAGAGGACTCTGACGTGCAGAAGGTTAAACAAAGTATCCAAAGGAAGGATATCTTTGAAGCAGTTCTTAAATTCACTTGACTGCAAATTCAATATTCTTTTCTTTATTCACACTGGCTTCCTGCTGGTTTGTAAATCAAAAATTTGAACACTAACTAAAGAAATGTAAATGTAACATAGTGTATTTATTTGAAGGTTGATCTAGGTATATTTGAAAGAAAAAAATTAAGTGCTTAGTTTTATTTTATTTTAATTCTCTTTCAACAGTCAAGAACCTGTGACTTACTTGTGAACAAAAGAGCTTGTTCATGGCTATTTTTAACTTGCATGAAAACAATGATGAATTTAAAACACATTATGAAAAAGATAAGAAAATATAAAAATGAAATTTCATGTCCTAAGCACTACATTCTAATGTTTTATTAACCGTGTGACTACAAATTACCTGTGAAATATTTTTAAGTTTTCAACATATCTTCTGAAGTTCTTACATAGTTTGTTCTTTTTTTAAAAAATAACCTCTATGTACCAGTTAATAAAATCCAAATCTACAGAGTTTCAGAATTTTATATATTTTCTCCAAGTAAAATCTTTAGACCAATATAATCGGCAGCAATTTTATGGAAGAAAGAGGACTGAGGCAGCAATCAGCAACTTCTGTGAGAGCCAGATTTTGAGTGGTGGTTGGAGTTCTAACAAGAATGTGAAGGGTCAAGTGCTCCTGAAGCCAGGTGTCCCAGGGCCACGCAGCCATCATTTAAGACTTCACTCAGCCTCACTGTTCTTAGTTAATGCAGCACACATGGATTTCAAACCAAGGCAGTCTCTTCACGTGAGATCCCCCTCCTTCTTCTTTATAGGAAAACAGACTTCCTATGCCCTATATTAGCACACATGTCATCTCCCTCCACGCGCGTGCGTGCGCGCACACACACACACACACACACACACACACTCCTTGCTTTCCAATCAAGCATGCTTGTAGAGAGAGAATGTCTCCCTTTACTATGCAAATAAGTTTTTATTTACAGGGTAAATTCTGAGACATTTTTTTGTTTTGTGTTTCTTGGACTATGCTCCATTTATGCAGTAGCTGGACAACGCCTTCAGCTCTGTACTTGAACCTGAAACTACTGGTGTTAGGAATGGACAAACTACTGGCCATTAGCATTTTCCACTTAGTTATATTTTATCCCTTCAAAAACAATTGATAGCAAACTAAAATGGCCATAATTAATATAGCAATTACTCCAGAAACCAACAAAGCAAGGAAAGAAAAGCAATAATAAGCAAACTAAACACTCTATAACCACAAGCTGTCAATTAGTCTTGAGTGTGAGGATTTTCTTATTTCTTGCTAAGAAATATTCCCATAATGGGGTTCAGAAAATGCTGCCTCAAAATGTGACACCTTGGCATGTTGAGTATTTCAAGGTTAAGGAATCTGAGAAATGACATCTGCAGAAAGGACTTTCTAACCTTCCCTTGAGGCAATTCATAAAATCTAGAGGAACTTTCTGACCCCCTGAAGCAGGAGAAAATACCTCTCATAGGAGAGGTGCCCTCCTTATGTTCAAAGGAAAGGAGTGTTTTTATCTCCAAACGTAAAGGGACTCAGAGAAAAATCTGACTAATAAAGCCTTGTTAAGTAAATTTTCCCCAGTTTACCACACTTAGCACATATTCTTTGATTGATATCTCTCCACAGCCCTCCACTTTTCATCAAACTTAGCACAAAAGCTCTGAAGATTAAATGTGTCTTTTCATCTTTCTTTCCTTATGAAGGCCCCTGTATCATGTAAAATTTATATGGAATAAATCTGTATGCCTTTCTTTTGATAATCTTTCTTTTGCTACAGGGGTCTTAGTCAAGAACTTTAAACTGGGGAAAAAAACCTCCTCTTAATCTGCATAGTTTCAGGGACAAGGTTGCTTGATTTAATAATATTTCTAGTCACCATTTATTCTAACCCTGCTTCCCACTCCTCTGCCTGTCTCAGAATTTATAAAAATGATTTATAAAAGTTACTCTGAATCCTTTGAGTTTAAGGTCTTTCTTTCAGTCTTACTCTTAAAATGAGCGGCAGTGAAGGGAAGCAACAGGACTGTGTTGCAATGCCGGGAAACAGGAGGGCAAAGCAGTGAGAGGGCCCAGACTCATCACCTAGTAGTGGACAGTGAAGGTGAGATCGTGAGTCTGGCAAACATGGAGATGACATACAAGCAGTTGAAAAGAACGAGGTCTAGAAGCCACACAGAGCCAACTTCAATGCCAAATAGTCCGAGGAGCACAGTCTACTTAATTTGTGTCTGATTTTTTTTAAACATAGGGTATTTCAATTCATCAATGTGTTTATTTCAATAACTTGTTAGTTAACATCTATAAGGTGATATTTTCCCCTCCTGTACTTCCATAGAATTGTAATTAGATTTATCTTCAAGCATTTCTTACTATTATTCAACCTGTTTCAGTTAATGCTTGGTTTCACATGTCTCATAAATAAACAAATAAATAAACACCCTAATTTAAAACATTTTTGTTAAACAGTCATTTTTAGGACAGAGAAAGTCACAGGATGTTGATTGTTACTCTGACGATCATCTGCTTCTGAAAATAGCAGTAGAAAACTTAAAAAGTTACAGTGGTTGAATTAAGGTGATGTCACTGAGGCTGAAGGAAATGCGGACGAGTATAACATGTGGTTTGTGGGTAGATCTGTGTGTGTGTGTTGAAACTGTTGCACTGGTCTCCCTCGTTACAGGAGAGCAATATCATTTAAATGCAGAAATTATTTATACTTAGGGATGCCTACGGGAGAAAGGAGTGGGGATGGTTTGTGGCTCGTCAAGAAAAACAATATCTGTGACAACAATGTCACCGGCACACTTTTTCCTGTGCCACTAAAAGATCGTGTTTCTTCAGGGTACACAGTTATTTGCTCTCGGAATGCGGATAAAGATCTCACAAATTCTGCACCAGCCATTTTTCTGTTTCTAAAATGCAAAACGTTTATCTCCACTACAGATCATACCCCACCCCTCCCACCCCCTGGAACAGTGACTTAGGACTACGTCTCCCTAGGTTAACTACCTTGTATTCAGGAATCAACATAATTATTATTTTCCAAGATAGGCCTTAATCATGCAAAAGAATATTTTCAAAATACACATATTTTCTTTAGCCCATGTATGTACGTGTGTGTATGTGCATACACATCAAAGAAACCTAGTTAGAAACATAGGACTGTGTTAAGAAATATTGTTTTCCAATTGCAAGACAAGTATACATTTATTAAAGAATTGAGCAAATGAAATATACCATGGACAATGAGAGCCATGTTTCTCAGTGTTGGAGAAAAGAGCTGCAGAGAGGAAAAGGCAGAAAGATGGTAAACTCCTTGATGTTGCATTGGAATCAGGAACGGAAATCATAAAATCAGCCTAGAACATATTCTGGGGCTAGAAATTAAAAAAATTAAAAAATATTCAGTGAATATGTCAAAGTGACAGTAATCAACTTGAAAGAACTTCAATGGCTTATCTGGATTAAACTGAACAACAAAATTAATAACAGCAGCACACCTCCATACTGTTTTCCAAGGACCCTTCCACTGATATATTCATCAGATATGGGTGGGTTATTTCCAATTAATAAGGAGTCATTTTACAATTATTTGTTAAGAAAAATATGCCATTTTGTTAGAAATAGTAATTCCTAACAAGGAGATTCTTGAAATGTTTCAGTATTCTTCAAAAACAACTGACGTGATACATTTTTATCTAAAATAAATTAGTTGACACCCATGGTTATCTCTTAAGAAGAAATACAATTAGTTTATAAAAACTACTAGTGAAAGTATTTAATTATAAATTTTTTTCTTTTCTAAAAGAAAGGTGAATGTGATTTTTATAAGGAAAAATTATTAGACAAAGTGCAAGAAGTGCAACTGTAAAATCTTTTCTAATAAACAAGATTTACTGGAAGACAGACTACATGTTACTGGTCATAAGTTGGGTAGTCTTAAGAGCCACAGCATCGCAGAGCTGAAAGGAACTTTGTATACTACTCTGCCCAATGGCTTGATTATGGAGACACGGGAAAGCCTCAGGGAGCTCGCCTAATTTGCACAGCTGGACAGCAGAAACTTTGGACTGTCATGTCACACAAAATAATAATATCTCTAATTGTAATGATGCTTTATAATAATGCTTTAAATATTTTTCAGTGTGCCCTTGTTCAACTTCTTTATTGGGTATTTAATCTGCACAGCTTGGGTGAGAACTCATTTTACATGTCTTCAATGATTTGTATAAAAATGAGGTTTAAAATTAAAAGTGACAAATGTTAACTAGGAGATTTTTATTTATACAAGTAACAAAGGGACTAAAGCAGAAAGAGGTAAAATTTTTTTATTCGTAAAGGAGAACAGTGAGGTTATCTTTCAACATTGACCTTCCTTAGATACTCCTCTATTTAAAGTATCTTGTGCAGTTAGGGGAATGCATTTGTAAATTTCAGTTGTTATTCTCTGCTTAAACTGTCTGAAATCTTTTAATCTGTCAGTCAATATCACACATATTTTAAGCATCTACTTATGTGCCCAGAAATGCCCTAATTGCTGAAGTTATAACAGAAAGCAAATTAAACATTAGGGAATCATAAAAAATGGAAGACCATTGCTACATAGTTTTATTTGCAAGCTGAAATGCAAAGTACATTGTTTAATGTAGTTGAATGGGTGAATGAAGGATGGTTTGATGAGTTAATGTGATAAAATGCTCTGTTATGTTCTGGTATGCTGAATAATTTGCAGATTTTGGCTACATTACATATTGGTATTTGAAATGAGTTAAAAATGAACAAAATAAGATTGGAATAAAAATTATTTTAAAAAAGCTGAAAAGAGAAAATAATGATAGGAATAGATCATGCTGCAATCTTCTGATGCATTAGACCATTGATGCATATAATATCTTCTTGAAATGAGACCCATCTGGCTACTTAATGCAAGGAAACTGACTTTTTGACCATTGATGCTTGCTGAACCCTACATTTAATGCCAGTAAAATTTTTAAAGAATTGAAATATTAATACCTGTCTTAAAAGATATTGTGTTATTAAACAATAATGTGAATATTTGTGTATTCTCTATTATGTAATGATGATATACATTTTTAATGTATGACCATTAAAATTGCAGCTATTGTTATATATCAATAATGCTTTATATTAAGAATGGGAAGCACTTTTCTACAGTTGCATAACTTTTGGATCCAGTTACTATGACTTTGAAATGAGTAACTGTAAGAATCAAATGAGATCTCTGTAGAATTGCAGATAAAAATGTAATTCATATCTTTATAAGAATTAAAGGATAAATAGGTATATAAAAGACAAAACAAGCCAGGGAATTAATTGTATGAATGCTGTTGCAATAGGGTAAGGCCCCTCTATCTGAAGATCAGAGTGCCTGGTGAGGGGGTTCACCTTATACTGTAATAGGAAGGAGTACCTGTGTGGTTACAAGTGGAGTGAATTTTAAGAAAAACCTTAGTCTCAGTAAACTGAAGAGAAAATGCTTGTCATTGTTGCTGGTTATAGGGCATCAACGAATTCAGCTAATCTTTCATGAGACAAAGAACAGGGAGTTGGAGGGTCTGTATCTGGCCTGACCAACTGTATTAGGCAATAGGTGAGAGATCTGTGTGTTACTTTGTCACAGGTACACAGTGGAGCCATGGCAGGATCCTATGGAAGTCACGAGACAGTATGGGCAGCTATTGTTAGAGGGGGTCATGGAGAGATGTGACGGAGGCTGAGCCTGAGCAACTGAAGGTTTCCTAGACCCTCTTCTGTCCTCAGAATGTTGGTTCTGCTTGCCTTCCCAGCTCTAAAAGCCAAAAAAAGCTTTTGAATAAGCTTATATAAAAGCACTTAAAATTCTGGCAAGCAGCTGTGGAGATCTACTCCCCTAAAGTGCTTACGACAAGTCTTCTATGTAAGTTCCCTTGCTTATCAACCTGCCGCCTGCCCATTGGGAGTGGTCTGCCTCTCTCTTCAGCCTCTCCTTGCCCTCCAGGGTCACTCAGGTCTGGTTTTTAATTATGAAGACATCTTTAAGAACTATACATATTTTGAGGTTATGTATTTCTTCTTCATCAGCTTTCTAATCATGTTTCTTCTAAGACCCCAAATATCCAGACAGCAGGTCAGCTGCTACTCATGAATCAGTATACATTTAAAACTCTGGCAGTTTCTCTTTTGAAGTAAAATGAATAATCAGGTGCCTTCTGCCTAGTAGGAGAATTTCTCTTCAAGACATTCCTTTAAGAATGTCCCGGAAAATCTCAAGTGTGCGCCATGATCCCCCTACAGGGTTCTGCTAAAGGCTCCAAGCAGTACCTCCATCTGTCACTAACATTTCATGCTCCATTAAATCATCTAGACCACATGGCTCAGGGGACAGAGTAGTGGACCCGCTGCAGAGCTTCCCTTGGTTCTGGGTCTCATTCCAAAATAGCAGCTTTATGGATCACTTGTAAATGGCTAGAGTAAGCATGCACAGGTGAGGAATGTGTTGCCTCCAAAATTGAAAATGCCTCACGAGTTGTGGCACTTTGTTTTTGGTTTTCAAAACAACCAAATGTGGGAACTTTTCCTCACCTTATAAGGAATGCACAACACCGCAGGATGCCTCAAAATTTCACTAGAGTAGAAGGTCCCTGAATTTGTGTTGGATTTATTCCTCAGCCTCTGATGTGCAAACGTCTTCACAATACGATGAGTGCACTTGCTACTGCCTGATCAGCAGGTAAACTAAACAAATGACAATCAATTTCACCAGTGCAATATTTCATATTGTGCAACATCACCATCAAAACTTTTTTCATCTTGCAAAACTGAGACCAAATGCCCATAAAAAATAAAACTCCATTCCTCCTGCTAGATGCTTGTAACCTCTATTCAACTTTCTGTCTCTAGGAAGTCGCCTGTTCTACAAACCTTGTGTAAACAGAATCATAAAATTTGTCTTTTACATCTGCCTTATTACACTTAACATAGGCTTGCAAAGTGCATCCATGTTGGAGGATGTCAGAATTCCCTTTACTGTTGAAGCTCAATAATACTGTATTGTATGTACATACCGCATTTTGTTTATTCATGCATCTGTTAACACTTAGGTAGCTTGAAGCTTGTTGCTATTGTGGATAATGTTGCGATGAATGTGGGTGCACAAATATTTGTTTGAGACCCTACTTTCATATCTCTTGGCTATATACAAAGTAGTAAATTCCCTAAATCATACGAGTTATATATTTAACTTTTTGAGGAACCAACAAACTATTTTCCAGAGCAGCTATACCATTTCATGTTCCCACCAACAGTGAAAAGGATTCAATTTCTCCACATCTTTGTCAAAAGTTATTCTTTTTAATAGCCATCTCAATGAGTATGAGGTAATATCTCATTGTGGTTTTGATTTGTTCAATGATATTTTGAACCATCTGTGATTCTCTTTGTTTCTGTCTTTCTTTGTTCCATGCGTTTCGGAGCTCTGATGTTAAGTAGATACATGTTTATAATTATCATATTTTCCTGATGGATTGACTCTTACTCTAAAATGCCCTTCCTATGTAGTTTTTGTTTGTTTTAGCATCGATTGTGGCTGAGAGTCCAACAATGTAGATTTCTATGGTTGCAATTCGCATGATATAATCTTTTTCATCCTTTTGCTTTCAACCTACTGGTCTTTTAACCTAAAGTGCATCTCTAGTAGACAGCATACAGTTGAACCATGATTTATTTTATCTAGTCTTTTAATCTCTCTTTTAGAGTGTTTAATACATTTGCATTTAATGCAATTATTCATAATTACATCAGTTATAATTTTTCTGTTTTCCATATTTCTTGTTTTTTTTTGTTTCTCTGTTACTCTGTTGGTGCCTCTTGCATGTTAAATATATATATTTTTAATGTGCCATAATAATTCTTCTTTTTTATTTATTTTATTATTTTACTTCTTTTATTATTTTTAAGTTATTTTTCTTAGTGGTTTACCTGGGGATCACAGTTAACATTTTATTTTATAAAAATCTGGATCAGATTAATACCAATTTAATTTCAATAATATACAAAAACCACATAATTCCATTGTATCTTCCCTCTTTTGTAGTATTACTGTATAAAAAATGCATCTTTATCCATTACTTTCTTATCGACACTGATTTATAATTATTATCCCAGGCAATTGCATTTTAAGTAGATAGTCAGGAATAAAGAATTACAAACAAAATGAACAAAAAAAATTCTATAATTTTTGTTACTGATGTCTTACATTTCTCCAGTGGATTTGAGTTACTGTCTACTGCCCTTTTATTTTAGTCTATATGTCTTCTTGTAATTTCTTGTGGGGTAGGTTTTCTAGCAACAAGTCTCTCAATTTTGCTTACATGTTAATATCTTAATTTCTCCTTTCATCCACTTCTGCCGGATATAAAAATCATGGCTGACTGTCTCTTTCAATGCATTGAATATGTCATCAATGGTCTTCCTGAATTCGATGATTTGGATGAAAAATAAGTTTTAATGCTACTGGAAATCCCTCAAAAGTGCGGTCACTTTTCTCTTGTTCCTTTTAGAAAATCTCATCTTTGGCTCTCCACAGTTTGATTATGAAGTGTCTAGGTCAGAGTTTTAGTTTATTTCTTAGATGTTTACTTTTTTCATCATATTTATAAAGTTTTTATGTCATTCTTTATTCAAATGTTATTTCTTCCCTTTTACCCTCTTTTTGCCTTCTGGAACTGCACCCATACCCATATTGATACCAATCTCTGTATCAATACGTGATACCAATATGTGTATCAATATGTGTAACATATGTGATGTTGTCCCGCATGTCTTTGAGACTGTAGGTAGGAAGACTTCCTGGCAAGAAAACCTGCAAACATTGAGGCTTCAGGCAGAAGGAGCTTGAAGCAAACAAGAAGTAGCCAGGAGGACAGCAAATCTGGATCTCAATGAGCAAAGGAGAGAATGATGCAAGAACAGTGCCAGCATGAGAGATGTGTTACCTTTGGAGTGGAGGTCCCCGAATCTCAGAAGGGCCCTGCACTTGGTTTGATGCTCTCCTGTCACTTTCCTAAATCAATAATAATTTCTGGACCATGACTTCACATTTTCATTCTGCATTGGGTATGTTCTTCCTTCTTCATTCTGCATGTAATGGAACTGGTGTTACGGAAAACGGCATATTTAAAGGGATAGCCAAGAACCAGAACTCAACTCCTACACTGTTATTTATTTTAAGTAAGTTCACTGGACACTGACATGCATGAATCAAGGGAGACCTGTGGTCTGATTTGTAGACTGGCACAGTGATTAAGAACAGCAACTCTGAAGTCAGACTGCCTGGTCTTGAGTCCAGCTCTGCCGCCTAATAGGTATCTTGAGTGATTTACTTAGATTCTCTGTGCTTCAGTGTGTCCTCAGGAAAAGAATGGGAAATTGAAATTACTTATCTCACTAGCTGGTTGAAGTTTGGGTTGAAGTATATGTGTGATGTTTTTAGACTAATTATCAAAACATTATAAGAACTGTATGAGTATTTGCTATTGTGACTAGTAGCACTGGTAAAATTTTCACATTAGGTTTTACAAATATGTTGCCAGCCACTCGCTGGAGAGCAATGTGAGAAACAGTGAGTGGCAGGGGATGTGGTCAAATATAAAACAGCCAGAGGCCAGATCTTGTAGGGCTTTGAGTTACTCAGTGAGAAGTTTGGACTTTAAGTTAATGGAAAAATTTAGAATAAAGAGTGAAATGTTCTGATCTGCATTTTATTATTTTAGTTTTCATCTCTTTATTAAAGACTTAGGCTAGGTTCTTTACTCAAAGGTTATTCAGAAAATAATAGAAGTAAATTGTGCAATTCTTGCCGCTTCTTGAGGGAGACAAAATAGTCTGAATTCAACGCCAGTTGCTCTGCCTAGTGTTCTTTGAAGGCATGGAAAGGCCTGAGGCCAATACTATACTATATTCAAGAAATGGTCCAAGTTCAGGTTTCTTAATGACATACCCCCCAGCAAACTTGTTGAAAATTGTCACATTACAATCCCTTCCATAATCATCAATAATGGCCAATTTGTTACAATTTTTTACGATCAATTTTCCGACATGGTTGAGGCAAATTTCTAGCTCCTGTAACTTCTCTCTTTGTCTAACCTCCCCTTTCTTGATTATGGCCACAGTTTTTGTTTCTCTATTATAAGATACCTGAAGGTCTCTGCAATACCTAAAAGCCATTGCCAAGTACCAGAAATAAATAAATAAATCTTATCCTGAGGGGAAAAGAGATTCACAGTTGCAAACAGTTTACATAAAAATAGTAAAAGCAGCAGCACCCAGAAGGAGCTGTTGCCGCAGAGGCCCCATTGCAGACGTCCTACGCGGCAGCCCATTAGACCGTCGCTGTTAGAATAATTGCTAGTGTTGTTGGTCATCAGTAACCATGTCCAGTGTTTTAATACACCCAAGCAGAAAGAGGAAAGACAGCCATCGTGCGCTTGCCAACTTGGGACATTGTCTGGCAGGCTCATTGTGTAAGAAGTAGAAATGGGGACACAGGCAACTTTGCTTCACTACTGGCCGAAAAGCTTTAGTGTTTGGAAGACGGTGGACACATTTTTGTTATGAAAAGCTTGCAAATGTACTGCAAGAAAAAACCTTAGAACAGGGCAAATTTGTGTAACTAAGTAGCTCTCATATAACAAGAAAGTGGGAGAGCTCTGGGATATAAGGAATAATAATTACATACATGGCATGTCACACCTACCGCAGTGATTTAAAGATATGTTTGCACAGGTTTATCTTGGGTGCCTTGGGAAAGTCATCCAAACTTTTCAATGATCACATTTAAGATCTGACAAGTTACTCTTTGTTCTATTATGAAAACTAACTTTTTGGTGTAGTTGTCTATCCTTGTTACAAAGTATTTTATAATTCTATTTAGGAAAAGCTATGGCTATTGCTTTTTATATCAGATTTAGAGTCAAACTGTTAATGTTTATTTTTTCAGTAAGTCATTCTATCAGAGATTTCAGGAAAATTTCACTGGGGAAGAATAAGTGCCAGTGCTCATAACTCCTGAAAATATAAATGATTAAACAACCCCTATGTTCTTTTAAGTGACTTTCCTGACACCAGCAGACTGATTTTTCAAGTGACAGGGCTGGGACCTGCCCTGAGGGTATATATTTTTCAACTTTCAGAGTAGTCTCACCTCTGCAGTGACAGATGTATCGAAGCCAATGGCAAAAGTGTATTTTTTACATGTATTTATTCAACTGGTGTCCATTAGGCACCTCCTTGAGTCCCCAGAGACTCTGGGAACAAGAAAATGAAGAAAATGAAAAAAAAAAAGCCCTGCTCACCACAGATTGCATTTTAGAAGTAGCAGACCAATGCAACATATTCTAAACATATAAGTACATATGTAATATAATGACATAAGTGATGCATTTTATGCAGAGAAGACAAGTAAATTTAGAGGCTATGAAAGGATGGCTGCAGAGTGGTGGACATAGTGGTGTCATTACAGGTAGGAGACCGAGGATAATCCTTCTTATGCCATAAACTTTCAGTAGAGAGTGAGCTAAGTAAATGTTTAGAGAAAAGCCACCCCAGCCTTAGACCAGTATATACCAAATACTGAGACAGAAGCTTCTCAGCAAGTTCAAGGCACAGCAAAGAGCCCACTACAAAATGAGCCGAGTGGGCCATGGGGAGAGTAGTGGGAAATGAGGTCAAGAGGAGGCCCAGCACCATGAGGCCTAGTAGTCTACGATGGAAAATGTTGTTTTAATATAAATATCATGGATATGTGAGACCATTGGATCATTTTATTTTTTATTATTGTTTTATTACAGTTGTCTCAATTTTACCCCATTGCTCTCTCCTGCCCTGCCCCAACATTGAGGAGAGAAATGTTATGATGTAACACTTCTTTTTTAATAGGCAGTATGAATATTATGTGGTAAATAGATTGTAGGGGGCAAGGCTATACAGAATGACAACTTAAAACACAGAGCAGGTCAGACACGAAAAAAACCCTCATATTTAATGGGTGTGCTGGTTATAAGAATTCCAAACTTGTCAAGGGGATTTTAGATCTACAGAGATCTTATCTCAGTTTTCCCTCAAAAGGAATTTCAAGGCATATCTGGAAGGAGTCTGTTCACATACTTTCCTTTAATAAAAGGGAACATAGGGTAGAGAGGGGTATAAAGAAGTCTACTAGGCTTTGAAGCTTTGAAGTGGGAATGAAAAAAGATTGAAAAAATAAAGTGGATGCTTCTTTTCCCCAAATGAGAATAAAAATCTAGTTTCAAAAATAGTAATGAATGTGTATAGAATCATTTCTACTGTGAAAAATGAACTGTGGCTTGGTTTTGATTAATGTTTTATTGGTGTTTTAAAGATCTCAGAAAAACTAGTACTCAGCCTATGCAATTTTAAAACTTAGAAAGCAAAAGAATCTCTTTTTGATTGTATTTTGTTCTTTTACTATAAAAATATCATTGGAAATGTAAATATTTTATTTGTGTACCTCTTCACTTAATTTATGAAAATAACTGTCTCATATTTCTTTGGATTATATAGCCTATGATACATTTTACTAAAATTATTATGGTTGTAGGTTAGGGTAAATAAACTTCTCATTTTTTCCCAGGCATTATTAGTTACCTATTAAGGCAAATAATTTTAAAAAATCTGGAAAGTAATTCAAACCAGAAGGATAAAGGAAATAATTACATCCTTATAAAATTCTTAACAAATAAACAGAACCCCTTAATTAGTATTCTGACTCTCAAAAAGAGAGAAAAATTAGATAACTCCAGGAGAAAAATGTTTGATTGTTATGTTTAAAACATGGAGACTCTTGATGCTACTACCCAGTGGTTTTAAAAGGATGTTTATATCTCAATTCATTCATCTTAATAAATATTAATTCAACAGAGCATTATCTAGACAAATCTAGTCTTTTTCTTCAGATAATCAAAATTAAGAGAGTTTCTCTTTAGGCAAAACCAGTCATACCTCCTCCTCACCACACACACACACACACACACACACACACACACAAACACAGAGAGAGAAAGAGAAATATACTGTACATGTGCCTGATTCTAAATGCATAATAATTTACTTACTGCGGATTTTTGAGTCTATCTATGCATATATAGATACCTTTATGTTTTATTGTATTTTTCCATTGCCATTATCCCCCTTCTACACCCTCTGCCTGGCAATGTCCATCCTGTTGTCCATGTTTTAAAAAAGCAGTGTTTTTAAATGCTTACAGTTTTTCCTGTTTATATAATCTCGTTTCACACTTAGAGGGAATAGCTGTCATTACCATGAGGTATTCTGCCCTCTGATGCCCAGGTGACCAGTGAGGACGATGAAACACAGAAGTTAGCTAATTGCCTGCAGAGCCGAACAAAGACTTTGACCTTTAACATGAGCAGCCTGACTCCCAAGTCTGTGCATGTCATACCGTGTGTAACACTTCCAGTGTTATGTGTACACTCCTAAAGATTCACTCACACATGTGTAATACAGTAACTTTAGGTAAAGCTGACCTAGAAGCAGTGTATTTTGAGGCACAATACTGGGACTCAAGCTCAGGAAGCCTTCTGAGAATTGCCTTACAAATTCAGCACCATCCCTGTACCTCCTTACTGCTTGGCCTATGCAAGGCACACAGGGCAAGCTTCAGAAAAGAGACTCGGTGAGTTTGCATTGCTTTTTCAAATCTAAGGGAACAAAAAGAGACATTAAACTGTCTGATGTGTTAAAGAAAAATAATAACCTACCAGGTCACCTGGTGAAGTGGGAGTTCCTAGAAACTGCAGTGTATGTCGATCACAGAAATATATCTTTACTTTATCTGAGCAAAGGAAATTATACAAAACACATCAGATCTTAAATAAAAGCTAATTAACCTTGGCAGTTGTACCATGGAGTAATTAGTATTTTATTCTAAAGTGATAGTCATTCAATGTATTTTATTTAACCCAAATTTCAAATAAACACAGAGAAAAGACAAAGTATAACGCATCGTTTTATTTAAAAAGAAAAAGAGAAAGACAAAGCTTAAGTGAAATATTTCCTCCTTAAACCAGCCACTGGTTTCAAAAGTGTAGTAATTGCAAAGTAATCTACATTTGGAAACTTCTTCAGCAAATTCCTCTATAATATCATTCATTCTCTCATTACCATTTGAGATAAGTAAAATACCTCTTTCCCTAATCTTATGAATTCAGTCTTCTTTCTCTAGCAGTGTACCTGTGCTAGAGCAGTCAGAGTAACTATTAGCACTACGTATTCATTGCATTGGACATTCACATATCTTACATACACAGTTATCTACTGTGCTCATAATCCCTGTGCTAAAATAGCATGAAACGTGTGAATAGGAATGGAATCAGGGGAGAAAAATAAGCATTCAACTGGTATATGAATGTAATTGCTGAATTAGTATTCATGAACACATGTATATAGGCATGTACATACATGAATAGAGATGTAAACATATGAGGGTAATCACATACTAAACTTATGAATCTACAAATTAAAATGCTCATCAACATCAGAAAACACAAATGTGTATAGAAAGAGCTAGAATAATGCCTACAATTTTTGAAGTTTGAACACCCATACCAAATACTATGTATCTATTCATTAATCTTAGTATAATATCATTTTCTGAGTGAAGATCGTACAAGCCAAGTTGCCTTCATACTCCATCCACTCCCCCCGCCCCCTGCATGGTATGCCTGCACGGTATACTGTAAAGAGAACCACAGTCTTTCTTTGCAGCAGTCATGCATTTATCTGCCTGATTCCTTTATTAATGTTGTCTTTTTTATGAACGGTAAGCTCCATAAATGCAGGACTCTGGCTTCTGCAGGAGAGGCAGTGTGGTGATCTGGTAAAGCACACAGATTCCAGCAACTCATTTTTCAGATGTATACCCCTCCTCTTCCTCCTATTAGCTGTGTGATCTTGGCAATTCATTACTATGTTTCTACCTCGATGTCCTCATCTGTGAAATAGGGTAATTTTAATGTCTCAAGTAACCCTGAGAATATTTAATAAATCTCTTTATCGAATTTATTGGGGTAACATTGATTAATAAAATTATACAGGTTTCAAGTGTGCAATTCTAAAATATGCCATCTGTGTATTGTATTCTGTGTTCACCACCCAACGTCTAGTCTCCTTCTGTCTCCATTTACCCGCCTTTACCCTATTTTACCTCCTGCCAACCTCCTTTCCCTCTCATAATCACCATACTGTTCTCTGTGTCAATGTGTTCTTTTTCTTTGCCTAATCTGTTCACCTTATCAAAAACAGTGACTGGCGCATAGTAAGTGCAATATTGCAGACTGATATTCATAATTAATACTTTTGCTCACTTTTGTATCCTCAATGGAAAAGTGGAATGGCTGAACAACTGGCCATTCATTTGAATGAATAAACAAATGGGGAGAAGAGAGATCATAGAAATCATCTTATTCAATGACATTCAAATCACTTTGAAATTGGACTCTGGACTGCCTTTTCCCCTTGGAAGTATATACAGAATGTGTAAGCCCAACAGATAGATTATAAAAAAGAACAGATACTCCAGAAGAGACTGGCAGCTGCCAAAGGGGAGGGGTGGGGGCATGGATGAAAAGTGAAAGGATTCAGCAGCATAAATTGGTAGCTACGTCACAGAGATGTGGATTACAGCGCAGGGAATATAGTCAGTAACACTAAGACAGACAAGTACAGAGCCAAGTGAGAACTTGAAGGAACAAGGTGACCGCTGTAATGAACATGGTTTTCTAGCCACTTTGCAGTAGTGCCTCTGAAGCTGATACAAAAGATGATTGAATGTAAACTGTAATTGACAAATACATTTAAAGAAAATAATAGAGACTCCCATTAAAGGTGAGTGTTTATGGAGTCCAGAGCCCCATGTTCTACATGTTCATTCACATCCTCAGGAGTCCTTAAGTTGTCTCTGCTAAAAATTCAGCACTCAGGAGAACAGAGGAAAATCTCTGATTTAAGTCCAACTACTTAAGGTCCAAGACCTTAGAAGCTAATGACGAAAGTAAGTGACCTGTGGAAATCCAGGTAAATATGAACTCTCAATTCCAGTTAAAGACACATGCATGCCCTATGAATTATGTCTGTTACATTGCGCTGTGTCCCAAAATTCTTCAAGCACTGTCATATCCACTCGGCTTTAAGTCAGTTTCAGGTCCATACATCGACCTTTCAGAGGAAAAGACAAAGGGGGAAAAAAACCCTAAAAAACCACACGAACAACCACACAAGCCTAAAAGGTAGTATTCATGTATCTTCCCGGCAGGGGAGAGTGCAGACAGGGTAAACGACCCTTCAACTGGCATTTGCAGTGCGTAGGATTCGGGGGTGGAATTTTTAAAAGGAGGGCATGTAGAAACTCGCCCCTTTTTCTTTCCCGTCGCTAGCCAGGTCGGGGGTCAGGACCAGAGCATTCCTGCGCCGAGGGGCTCTGGAGACCTTGTGGCCAGGTGGCAAGCCCTATTCCTCTTCCTACGAGAGAAAGGGCGACAGCGCTGATGACTGGAACTGTACTGAGTGGCCCTGCTCGGCCAGGCCTGTGGAAGCGCTGGCGAGCGGGCAGCCACAAGGACGAGGCAAACGCCTTGCCGGAGGGCCATGACCAGAGAGGAAAGGGCAAATGCAATGAATAGGACACCAGCGCACAGGGACTCCAAAAGACGCCCGAAGCCCTACTGGGACAGGGAACCAGCTAAGCTGCCTGTGCATCCCAAAGGATGCTTTTTTTGTTTCGTTTTGTCTTTTTTTTAAATAGGAGAAGTGACCTTGAACTGCTGTGGCAAAACGTGGAGGGGCTATTTTCCTTAGGGCATTTTAAAGGGAATTGATTTTGAGGCAGAAATCTGTTATTCTTAAAAAATTGTGTAGTTTTTAAATTAAAGACTCCTTTCCTTTTTTTACCAAACATCTGCTTCCAGAATTTATGGGCGGCAGACAGCAGAACCGCACATGGTTTTGTGGTAACAATTCTACTAAAGTAGGGTCCCTTTCTGCTTCCTTTCCTTCTTCCCTTGCAGCTTCCAGGTCTGAATCAATTCATTCAGTAAATATTTGAGTACTTTATGAGGCAGCTAGTTCTAAGCATTCGAGATTCATTTGCGAAAAAAAAAAAGACAAAAATTTCTGCTATCACAGAATTCTATTTTTAAAAATCCACTCCAAATAAAATAAAAGATTTTCAGGACACTGGCAAAGAGAAACTGAAGAAACTTCCTGGATGACATTTTTAAAAAGTTCTTAGATCTCAAGACGCAGAAGCAAGCACTATTTATAGTGCTAATTTTTGTTTTTTTTTGATTAGTTTATGTAGAGTAATATACATTGTAGTTTTGGT
This sequence comes from Tonatia bakeri, assembly GCA_004024845.1. Taxonomy (NCBI): domain Eukaryota; kingdom Metazoa; phylum Chordata; class Mammalia; order Chiroptera; family Phyllostomidae; genus Tonatia; species Tonatia bakeri. Next base: position 117,157 of record PVIA01003920.1, read on the forward strand.
AACAAATCTTTATTGAGGGAAAATAGGTCATCTTTCAGTACCTTTTACCCTTCATCACTTGGCCATAAACACTATGCTACATAATCCATGTGAACAAAGAGTTTGGGGACGTTTGGACTGTGCACATGACAGAAAATGCCCCCTCAACAAGCAAGTGCAAGTTTGCATCACTCTAGGTCTGGCCAGCTCACCTGCTCTGAAGGGTCAGTAATATTTCATCCTCTGCCTCAGTTAGTGCTAATTACAGTACCTAAGCTATAAAAGTAAAAGTTCCCATTATTCAAAGTTCACAGAAATTGTTTTAATCCAGCTGTCCACATTGTCAGTCTGAAACAGTAAATGTCTCCTTCACGTGTTCACTCTCTTAGACCTGTAATCCAGTGTGTGTTATGAAAGAGAATTATGTCCAAACTAGCAGTTCATCATTGCTAAATATATAATTAATGAATGAAAAAAATAGTTAGCCACTTAATATATTCAGGATTTAGGGATTTGAGATCACACAGAAAATCATATCCTGACGAGTTACTGATTTTTGCACTTTTCATCTGGGAGTGTTGGCATTGGAAAGACATAGTCAGCATTCATTTAGGTCTTAGACACTCGAGGCACTAGTTTAATTTACATAGTTAATAGATACAAGTGGAGACATGAAGTCCAAACAAATTGCTAACTTAGAATGAATACATGGCATGATTAGTATTTTTAAAAAAACTAGAGAGAAATAAATTGGTATTGTTTGGTAATCCCTATATTAAGTCATTCCATCAAAAAGTGTGTTTCTCAACAGAAATCAATTTGTATTCTGCAAAACAAGAACTCTTCCACTGCTTACAATTACAGGTACCTAATAGAATTATGTATCTAAATTCAACATTCAGGCTAATGTGTTCTTCCATATGAGGGTACTTAGGCTATGAATGTTAACTCCTCAAAAACAACCATCCATTTATAGAGCTATTAATTAAGAGATATAATAAGAAATGGCAGCTCTCTTATAGACAAAAGCCACATGTGTAAGTAAAGCATTTTAAACCTCTCTGATACTATTTTAAAGCAATCAAAGGATTGAGAGAAATAAAATGCACCCATTAAAGTCATATGACATACCAAAAAAGTATTACATAATTATTAAAAGGAGCTCTCAGAATATTTCTTTAAAAATATTTATAAAGCTCTTTTGCTACAAATTCCTTTTTGTTTTGAAACAATAATGCAGTAAATATACCACAGTAAACTCTACAGGACACATAATGCTGTCTATATTTAAAGAAAAAGCATATACATTGTATTCATTTGGAGTAGATATGAGTATGGCAATAACTAAGGGAAGTAACTTGATTTTATTATCAATACTAGGATAAGAATTTAGAGCATAGAAAAAATAAGCTGTTCAAATCTGATTAATGTTAAGCCAAATTCTCATTGTTTATCATGATATACTATAAAAATTTTAGAAAATATCAATCCGGTTCTCTTTTTATTAGTTCCAAAATGCCTTGTAAGCATACTATGCTAAAGTGAAATGGATGATTAACTTCCTGTAAGAGCCACAGAGGAGTGAAGTTGGGGCACGGGGTGAGGGTAGGAATATAAACCTAAATTGAACAAAATTATCTACTTCCCTTTCAAAAACCTTTGCAGATGCTTAGGGTTTGTGGGTACAGTGGGAATAACAGAAGGAAAGGGCTTGAGAAACTAACCATATTCCTTCTGATAGAATTAAATTTTTAGAGCAAGAAATCAGCAGAAACTTCAGACCTTGACCTTTTTTTCTGTCATGGTCACTTCATCTGAAAACTCTACAGATCATCTGTAAAATTAATACTCTTTTATTCTTAGGTAACCTGTAATCTGAAAAAAATACCGATGACACAGAACAAATCTGTAAGTACAACAGCTACATGAATATATCACAATATTCCATTTAGTGTCAGTGAGAATTTGCCATGTCCCCAGATCACTACACTTCTTTGCATATGTCTTTGTGATCAAAGGTGTGCCATCATATCCTAGAAATGTATCTACTAATCACAAATATATATAAATATATATTTAAATATATTTATATATAAAATTAAGTATTTGTAACACAGCCTGCCAGAATTCAGTATCCTGCTGCTTTGCATATTCATTATACAAATTCTACAGTTTTATTAGCTTTCTGCAAATGATCTACATATATTCGGTGCAGGCAAACTACGATTGATCATTTAATCCATTAATTGGAGTCTGGAAGTTTGATGTTATAGTCATCCTATTTATCAGACAATTACTCAAGTGTCAATTCCTGTTGCTTGTGAGCTATGTTCAGATTATTCAGGAGTGATCAAATAAATTCTCTATTCCTACATAGAGCCCCAACTTCAAAGATTATCACAGCCATTGATTTGTTTTAATAATACATTTGTTTTCAAGTTGTACATTTGGGTTCATTGGCTCTACACAGCTGTTTTATTTTCATCATATCCCCATTTTTAAAAGTATAGTATCTGCTTTCAAATTTGAATTTTGAAACCTCCTTTCTATCCCACATTTCTCTATCCAAATTTCATATCAAAAATCATGCCAAGCATTTGTAACAACTTGATTTCTAACTTGGAGTGATTCCAGCAGACAACCATAGGGATGTGTGTATAGAATACCAAAAAAAATATAATTGGTTGTGTCAGAACTATAGCTGTTCATTTAGATATTTTGTTCATATTATACCAAACACAGTTAATGAATAATATTAACTGACTAAATCCCTGACAGACTTCCCTTGCTACTGTTTAGTCATGGTTCAAAATAGTAAGAACAGCAATAGTCACTCTCAAAAAATATATTCAGGTTGACACAGATTCCAGCCTTGAACAATGTGACTCCATTCAGCCAGTATGGACCAAATATTTTATGGTATGATTGAAATTGGATTCTAAGAATACTGAGGATACAAAATGTTTTATCCTCCCAATGATTTCAAATACAGGATCGTAGAAGTACCAGATACCCAAATCAATCATCAGAATCAAATCTTGTATTGCATTTAAGTTCAAAACGAACCAATTTATACTGGGCAATTTATTGATAACAATGACTTGCTGTGATTGTGGATATCCGTTCTAATTAGGTTATTGCTTGGGGGTCATAATTGGCCTGAAGTCTTTTGGAAAGTTTGAAGACTATTTATAAAGAACATAGAATTGTGAAAAAGTTGCATGGTTTAAAAATTCAGTATTTCCATTTTAAGCCAGTGGTCTAAAAAGGTTATGAAGACAATAGCAAATAGATGTTTAAACACAGTTTCTTGGTGTCTACAGTATTTTTTCTTCCTTCGTGGCTCTTCCTTCAAAGCTGGTGAATTTTTTTTCCTGGGTTTTTTCCTCTTCACATTTAGTACAAGGAGACATTTGCAACTTCTGTCAAACAATAAAGAAAGAAAATTTGGAGAGTCAAAACAAAATATACATATTTGGTAAAAATTAAACTATAATAGTAATTTAAATGAATGTCTCAATAAATATCTTACAGATAACTAATGCCCAACAAAAATAAATGTTAATATGTCAATACCTCTACTTAATGAAAGTTCATAATATATTATGTACACACGGCAAGATATTTCAAAATATTTTGAGAAAACTTTGGCCAGACCTTTCAAATCTAATTAATCTAACCCTAAAATTGAAAAATGTGTCAAGTGAAATGAAAACTAACAATTGCTATGACATAATATTTTAGTCAAATGTAGAACAGAGAGAATTTCAGAATTAACTTCCTGGGTTCTGTTTGTTATGTGTTTCTGGCGAGAATATGTACTTTTTGTACCCCCCAGCCCCACCCCTCCCTGCTTCTCCAGGTCTTCCTTTTACCTTTTTTCCCCTAAGGAAAAAAAAATGCATGTTTTTCATTCTCAGATTATTTGTGTTTTGTTCTTCCGTTGTGGGGGAGGGGAAGGACAACTCCCTCACCCTTGTTTTTCTGAGGGCCTCAGCAATAAAATTAAAAGCTTAGTGGTGTAGGAGGGTGCAGCCAGGGCGTCCCCCAAAGGAAGGATTTGTAATGGGGTCCAGAACTCAAGGTGTTCAGAAAATATTCGGATGTCCTCACCGCCCCTGCCCCAGGTGTGGGTTGGGGGAAGGCAACAAATGGAGCTGGCCTGTTAAGAGCCGTTTCCCATAGCAACAGCCTTGCAGCTAGCCTCTGGAGTGGTCATTTAACATATCTATAACCTTTCACTGGTTATGTTGATATGTTAAATAGCTGTGGCCATTCTCTAAGCCAGAGGAATGGAAGTAACTTCCCCACCAATACATAACTGGGGGGCAGGTCCCTGGAGTTACAGCGTCTGCATGGGAGCTTGGAGATGATTGGCTCCACAACTTGGGGCCACACCTGCCCAGACCCACCATGCAGCCAGAAAGGCTGGAAAGAATGGGGGATTAAGGGCAGGTGTGGCAGAGTGTGGGAGGAGTAGGAAATGGGGCTGCAGAGCAAGATTGGCGCGGGGATTTAAACCCAGACACGGCAGCCATTGAGGAGAGAACCATGCGGCTTTGGCAGAGTAGAGACTCCCGCAGCTTTTGTGCAGGGAACCATGCGGCTGCAGCCATGTAGGGAGGACCATGCGGCTTGTCAGTAAGGAGAACCACGTGCTCTGGTGGAGTGGGGGGACCCCCGCCCCGGTAGCCATGAGAAGAAGAATCACCACACGGCTTTAGCTGGAGATCCCGGCAACACAGCTGATGGTGCTGGGAACCAAGAAAGGCCTACCAGCCGAGCACGGATTACTGGGGAAAATCGAGATCTGCCTGTGTCAAGGACTTCCATTTCTTTCCCTGAAATACAGTACCCCAGACTGGGCAAAGAGGGGAAGGAAAGACTGTGTGTGTTTGTAGGTGTTTTAAGGGACTTTGGGACTTTAATGAAGACATTAAGTCATTACTCTTAAGTCTGTATAACTTGAATAAATAATTCCTTTCCTTTTCACCAATCTCTAACATGAAAAGCTATAATTCTCTGGTGAAGGGAAAGGTGAACCTAGTACAGAGGGACCCCAGGAGAAACGGGGATCAATCTGGTAACATTGTGGGACCCTCTTCCCTGGTGGCCAATCAGGGAAAATCACGGGAAACCACATGTGCAGTAGCTTTAAAGTAATACTACTTGTACATGCACAGTAAAACTAGCCAGGAAGGATCTGCCCTGTAAGAATAGAGTCCCTCCAGCCCATGAGGTCAATCTCTGCTTGGAGCTGGCCTGCTCCCATGTTTTCTTCTGTGAACTCTGGGTGTTCGGTTCAATTCTTTGTCCCGATCACTAAGAACCTGGTTACATGTGCCCACCTGCGACGGTGGCAAGCACAATGGTCATGGAAATTTCAAAAAACACCTCATGAAGAAGTATCTTTCATTCACCAATACAATACCCCTGGCTCAGCTACAGCAAGAGAAAAAAAAATCACAGAACCACACGGATTCAAGAAGTGCTTATTAACATAATCAAAACCAACTAAAAAATAAATACCTGTGGAGTAGCCTCTGGCTCTGCAGTGCCATTGTTTGGTGGGTTTTCTTTACGCTTCACAGAACATGCCTTGTCCTCCTGTGAAAGCTGCAATTAAAAATAAGTCAAAGAAAGTAAATTACATAATGGAAGGGGATAGAAAAACTCCCTTGAATTCTTCCCATTGAGACATTTCCTTCGCTTTGATACAAACTGAAAGCCCAAGCTAGGGACAAAATCATCACGACATGAGTGGGATCCTGAGGAGAGGGTAACCATTCATGGTGGGCTTGGGGATCTCAGTGGCGCTTGTAGCAGCAGCTACTACAACACCGTTCAATTCCAATGCATGGTTCCTCCTTTAATAATATTAAAGAATAATAATGAAAGAATTATAAAACTACTACATTTGGGATGTGTCTAGCCTTTAGGATATTAGTATGCCAATGGTCTCTATGCCTTCAGGAACATCAATTTTGCAAGTCAGGAAAGAACTTAAACAATATGATCGTCAATCTGTCTAGCAAACAATCTTCAATACCTTAAACGTATAATATTCTATATTTTATTAACCAGGAAATCTAATCTCCCTTATTAGCCTCAATAGTTTAGAAGAAGGTGCATTGCTAGCGGGGTATCCCAACTGGGCTTTACTGCTATTTAAACCAAGATGAAAATACTGACTTTTTCTCCCTTTCCTCTCTCCCTCTTCTTTCCCTTCCTACTCTTTTTCTCTCCTTCTTTGTCTGCCTGTCTTTCATCTTCCTTTCCTTAATACCACTCACCCTCCTCTCCTCCTTTCCTTTTTTTCTTCCTCTATATTTTGAACACATTTTTTCTTACACCAGAAGAATTCATTTTTATTAATAAAAAATGACAAAATGGAGTTTGGCAGTATGTATCCACTGTATGCATTTTTAAAGTGATAATAAAAATCATTTAGTATAAAAATATGTTTTTTATTTTAAATTATTTTTTGATTTTCCAAAATCCTTTCCTTGTGTACAGCAGAACCTAGGAGTTCAATAGTTCATGGCCACCAGTTAGCTCTGACCTTGCACAGGTTAGTTTGTTTCCTTGGGTACAAACAGAAGGTGCTTAAGCTAGTTTTGAACTCTAACGTTCTGCAAATTCTACAAGTAGGAGATTTAACCTACTCCAGTTCAGATTTTAGGGCAAAGTTATTTTATATTCTCCCTGTTCTTGCACTATATTGCTCTTACTTGACCATACACCATTCACTTTCTGCCCGTGCCTATGCCTATGGCATCTTGCTGTGACAAACATCTGTCTTCACTGTGACATTCTGAAAACTAGTTACTCTTTCTCTCCCTAGCACATCACCGCTACCGCTAACAGACTCAGTAACACTTTCCTGTTCTGAGGGTACAATGAATATAAAAATGTTGGCACTTAACTTTGTTATGAATGTAGAAGCATGTACAACTCCTCAATACGTTGGAAGTTCCCTAAAGCCAAAGGCAATGTTTATTGGACCTAAATGGCAGCAGGGTGTCTGCCAGATAGCAAGTAGCCAATATATAATCTCTGAATAAATAATAAATGAATAAAGCAGAAGTTGGCTATGAAACATTACAATTCCTATAATGTTAATAAATGTCTGATTTTTTTCATAAAATGAAATTTAGGAATATCTGATGGAGGCTCTAACATGATCACACACAGCCCCATTTTCTACATAAGCATACAGTATTGTAATTATAATAACAACAATTGATAGTCAAAATCTTGACTCTCTTATTCCCAAGAATTTTAGGCAGATGTGCAGTAGAACCTAATAAATGTTCACTTTTATATTGCACGGGTTTGAGTTAGACCTCAAATCTAAAATTACTCTGGAAAAACTATAATTATTTTATTCTCATTGCGACAATATAATTGGTCTTTGTTTTTATTGTACTTGCATTCAGCCTTTTAAAAGTTAACTAAAGTAAGTACATGAAATCAAACTAAAAAATCATGGTAAGTGCATAAAGCAACCTGTATATTAAAGGATATCCAAAATATATTTTTGAATATGGAGTTCATCACTCCTGTAAGTTTGGAGGAAAAGTTTACTTGAACACCAAGCAGTTGTGTTGAAAGTTGTTCTCCGCACTTTCAACACAACTTTTGTGGAGTTTTGGTCTTGATTGATCTGTCCGCATAATTGCTTAAGGTAGCTGTTTAAAAATAATACTCTTGGGTGATAATCCAGGCCTGTAAATATGGGGCTTGCATTTTCAAGCAGCACCCCAGCAATGCAAATGCACATCGAAACTTGAAATCCACTTCAGAATGCATAAATGCCTTATACACCTTTTAGAAAGATATACAATACAAACTATTTTCCAAATATTTGACCTCAAAAATGTGTGTGTGTGTGTGTTTGGAGCATCACTTTAGGTGACTGCCCTGAGAAAAATACTGAAGATTTTCAGTGGAGTATGTGCTTCCATTACTGCAAGTATAGCTGACCATTTGAGGCAAGCCTTTGATCATCTGCACAATGAAAACTTATTACATTTTAACATTAAAGAAAACACTATATGGCTGGAAGACAGCTTCAATCTTTTTAGATGCTTTTATCTTATAATGAACAGTACCTTTAAATGTACTTTTTCTGTGCCTCATAGGCACTGTGGAAAGTTCATGAGATGGGGTTCAAAAAAGTCTTAGTGTTTCTCAGAGAAACAATAGTTAAAGGGCAACAAAGTTATGATGTGAGATATTGTGCCTTAATAGGCATCTTATCAACTTTATAGTCAACTTATTGCAACATTGCTGTGGGTGGGAACTAGGTTCTTCCATGGTATGGCAAGGCAAGCATTCTAAGGATCCACACATGGGAGGGTGGCAAGATGGTTTATTCATGTTGAAGCCTGTCCCTCAGTTTCCAATGTCCCATCTTCCCCTGTCTCACCATGGAAAAAGTCCAACCTTGTCCTCAGCAAGGCTAAAGCAAAAGCAGTACCCAGAGTTTCATACTAAAGCTCAGTCCTTTGGAGCCCACAGGAAGCTGCTGAGTGGTCTCAGCCCCCATTCAGGTTGGTTAACTAGTTCTAGGCTGCTCCAGTGAGAGTCTATTTGGCTGATGGCCATGCAGCTGTTAAGCCCACATTGTCATGGAGAGGAAAGTCGCATGTACCATGTGAATGCATTACCAGGGAGGTGAGGGAAGACAGAGAGAGAGAGAGAGAGAGAGAGAGAGAGAGAGCCTTTTGTTCCCCTAGGATTATATTAGTTTGGGTTTGGCACAGACTAGGTGCTTCTACAAAATGACCTATGAACTTCCCAAGCTTTCACTGCTTTGGATGGGTTTACTCCCCAACCAATTATTTCTTTCCCCAGGCTAGACTAACAGGCCTGTTTGGTCAATAACCTCCCTCCGCATCATTTCATTACTCTTGCACATGCGCCTGCCTTCCCCTGCTCCCACCTAGCAATCTGGTACGGGGAGGGGGGCAGGGGAGAAGTGTTAGCTCCCTTGACAGGACAACACCATGACCCCTGGAGTGTAAAGCTTCTTGGCTAAGCAATTGGAGGCCTATTCCCACTTTTTTAAGCTCAGTGTCTAGTCCTCTTGGTTCCCTTTCTATTAGCTAAGTATCAATGGTAACCTTTGTACAAACACTAATGGTCAATATCTTTATAACAGGTATTAGCATGCTTACTAGGCTTGTTTTATTTACCAAAATAACAAACATTATTCTTATGATTTCTATACTAATTCTGGTAAAAAAAATTAAATTTACATTTTTGCATGCTTCAAATTAAGATGTCATGGGAGAGTAAACATGGAAATTTATATCTAATTTGAAAACAATTCACATTTAATTGTTTTAAAGACCTTAAGGAACTACCTACCACTCCTACATTATCTGGAGGGATGAATACTTCTTATAAAATACCACAGTAGCACCATGAGAAATGCCTTGTATGAAGTCAGCCTCCTCAGATGGTCTGGTGGAACATAGCCTAAAATGACCACAGTAGGTGGTCGTCTCAGCCCAGTTAAAACAGGGCATAACTTGCCCAGAAAAAATTTTAAACAAGCCTTTGCCAACAACTTATTAGGGCTATCAGATGCCACATAATGAATATTGGATGTAATAAACGAACTAGAGTTTCTTAAAACTGGCAAATTTAGTTTCACATGACAAAGTTGGCATCATTTTCTCCTTCCAGCTCTAGGATTTATTTTCTGAACATTTTCTTCTCTCATTTCCCTAGACAATACTTTCTTATTCTGTTGAATAAACTCCGTTTGCGCAGAAACTCACAAGCAAATGTAATGCCAAGAAACTGAGCAAGTGCTCCCAGTGCTAAACGCTTTGTATTTTTGTAAAACACTGTGAGAAATTAAATGTTTGCTGCCTACGGCAGTCAGAAACATGGTAAGGCAAATTAGCATGGAGGAGTAAATCTTAATCTCTAAGTGGAAATTAAAATAAAATGCTCAACGTCTGTAATTCTGGATATGCTATCAAACACTATGAGGCACATTTACAGACTGCACAAAAGTGGGATGAGGCAGTTACATCCTCTGCATTCTCCATGTGACTCCGGTATTGTTATTTAAGCAAAGCTGCTTTCGAGTCATTTAAACATATCCCAAACCGATAGCCCCTATGCTGTTAAGCCTTTGGTGATTTCTCTGTCTAAATAAAACAAGAAACACAAAACAAGGGCCAACGCCTCCAGAGGTCATTTTTCTGCATGACTTTGTCTTACTTGCACTGGGCAGCAAGTAGGAAGTACATGGCCTCCACTACCATTTGGGACCTTGACCACAGAAGATATTGAGACTTTGCATAAAAATTGCAGAGCAGGTTTTTTTAGAATGAATAAAGTAGGACTTAAGAAGGATATAATTGAATGCCGTATATTTAATATCTAGTATAATTATATATTATGATGTTATATGTACTGTTTTATGTGTTTTATCTAAGTTTATAAATACAATTATATATTACATATAATTACAATATATATCATTATATGATAAACAGGCAAGAAACCAATATAAAATTTCTCAAAAAATTTAATAAGAAATGCTGATAAAAAAAATCTAGGTGAGTTTATTAAACAATACACATTCCTGAGCTGTCCTCGGAACTGCTGATTAATTTTCTGTGGGAGTGGACCCTTCCTCTAAGCAATTTCATAGGTTGACCTAGCGATCTACAGGCATGCAAAAGTTTAACAACTAATGCTATACATGTCACAGATAAGGGATATGAATAGTAAAATAACTTGCTAAAGGGGCATGTTAGGAAAGAGCAAATTTGTTCATCAAATCTAGGTTTTATGTAATTTCCAGGTTTTCTTTACTATGTTATTTTGTCTCAGGTGTGACTGACAGGAATGGAAATGCATCACCTTTTCTATTTATTCACTGAGATGTTGCCTGTGCTCCCACCAGCTCAGTGAGGTTGCTGGTGACCAAAGAATCCTGGTTTGAAAGCGATGCTGACATAACATAATACTTGTTTCCTTTCACTCCAATGTTTCATTCCCTAACTATCATCAGAAAAATTGTTTTTCATTTTTCAATCATATAGTATGTCCTCCAGTAGCTGAGTCTATTTTCATGTATTTTTCATTAGGAGTTTACTTTTTTATTCGACTGAAATATTCTCCTTGTAGCCGTTGCCACAAGCTGCATCAGATTCTGCCCCGAGAGTAGCAATTAATAAAACTGGACTCTGTTTAAAATTACAGTTTTTAAGGCTGTCTGTGTCGTGTCTTAAGTTTTCTCTTTTGAGAAATTAAAATATTTAATTCAAAAATATGTATTGAGATTTCAAGTAACAGGAATAGCTTTGCATAAAGAAACAGAAAGTAATAATTACTGAGGGCTGGTTTGGTGCCAACAATATACCAGCCACTAAGCTAGATTGTGTCATTTGATCATTGGACAAGCTGTATAAGGGAAGACACATTTATGTCTCTTTTTCAGAAGAGGAAAATGAGCCCTCAGAAGGGCTAAACATTCATGGTCACATGTTGGGTAACTGGCAGAAACCTAAATGAATCTAATCAACATTACAGTGCTGCCTCTGCAGCCTTTCATTTCAAGCCGTAGTAGACACACTGCATTTGTCATTGTTGACCTTAGAAGTGCCGTATCTAGAATGGACCCTGCTTTGTCAGTCAAGACTCTTTAGCAAAATTTTATAAAGGATTTATCTCCCTTATTCCAGATGTAGCATCTTAAATACTGGACATCAACACTGGAATTTCATGTAGTTGTTTGGCCAATCTCATCACATTTTGACTCCAGAGCTCACAGTCACTTAAAACAATTTAATCTGATTCAAGATAAATACAAAAGTTAGTTGTATTTCTATAGCTAGCAATAAGAATCTGCAAATGAAATTAAGAAAACAACCCCTTTATAATTCAATTAGAAAACTTAATGTACCTAGTAATAAAGAAAGCAAAAGAAGTGCAAGACTTCCTCACTGATAATCCATAAAACATTCCAGAAGGATATTATAAAAGATATAAATAAATGGAAAGGCAACCCATGTTTATGGACTGGTTACATAACTGATGAATTTATCATTGAATTGAACACAAACATTGGAAAACCTTAACTATATTCCTAATTCAAACCAGGGTCCCTCCACTTAAGTCCCAAATTATCTTTTTGGGTACGTATCTCACCTCTTTCTGCACTCCATTTTCTAGCCATGTGAGTCTGCGTTCTCCCTGCACGTTTGCTCACACTGTCAGAGACCTATCTGTCCTTCAAGCTGCAACAAAGTATTCCTCCCTACCCCAATATTTTTTGACTTCTTCCTTCCTTGGAATTCAACTGCAGAGTATTTAATTTCTACTGCTCACTAATCTCATTAAGTTCTAAATTGTATGGTTTTAGTACATGTTTAAATATACAAAGACAGGAACTTGTTGAGAAATTCATATTTCTAACTTCACTTTGGCAGCCAATAGAAGAAAAAGAAATGGACTTGGTTAACCTATTTTCTATTTGGACTTATTTTATTGCTGTAGCTTGATTTATTTTCAATCGTGAACAGTTTCAACACATACTTTGCATTTTGTTACCTAGATTGAAGCCTACCTTGGAATTGACTCAACACAATTGTTGTCATTTGCTCTTTCTCAACTCTAGACATGATAAAACTGTAACTGTGCCAAAGTTTCAAAATTAAAATTTCATGACACTTACTATAATTGAAAATCCCTCAGAGTACAAGTTCCATCATTCCTATTGTCATGTGAAGGCTGAGAATATCCCTTCCGCTAATGGAATCTCTCTGTAATGCCAAGTTTATTTGCTTCATGGGGATAGAACTATAAACACATCCTTTGGGATGGCATTTGTTTGTTTTCATTTTTAATATTTTAACAGATTTCTTTCATGTGGTTGTCAAAGTAAGCACACTGTTGAATGCATGGTTACCTTCCTTACATCTGACAATTCAAGTCCACAGCACTCCTACGAATCTGGCTATACTGATACTTCCTAATGGAAAGCCTACCAGATTCACATCCAAAGAACACCTGCATTTTGAAATTTTGAAGTGCAATGTTTAGATAGCGAATAGTATACATAAATAGAATGTTTCATGATGGGCATGAACTAGGATTCTTAGAATGCTTATGTTCTTGTTTTCATGTTGAATACTGTTAAGACTCTTTTAAGTTAACCTTACGTTTTCAGGATTGCACTCTGGGACATTCAGATTTTCTTCCTTTGTTGTAACAACTTGAGTGTTCTCGTTGCTCCCAGGAGGGCTTTGTTCAGGCTACAGACAGAAAGAGAGAAGATACACAGAGAGAGACAGAGACTCAGAGCAAGAAATAAATTTAACAAATAGATTCATGTGACTTTGTAAAATACAATACAATGGCAACATTGCAGTCAAAGAGGAAGAATAACATGCAAATTTGTATATATTAGAGACCTTAAAGTGTGTACATTAAAAATTCTTAACTATAAAACTAAATAAAATAATTTCTACTCTATTTTATATTAGCGATGTCCAATGGGACTATTTTAAGAATCCTAGTTCCTCACAAAAAATGAATCCTGTATTTTCTCTTTATTTTAACTTCTAGAATATCTGAGAACTATTAAGTACATACCTTATTTTTCAGTAAGAAAGAGAATGTTTTATAACCTTACTGTAATTTGCTTCACTGCAATGCTAACTAATTAATGGCTGCTATATACCATTGGAAATCTAAAATATCATTCTGAAATTCATCTCTTTAGGAACTCTTATTGACAAAATAAAATAAAGAGGCGGATGTCCAGGTTCTGGCTGGGGAAAGGTATACCATAACTAATATATGTAAATGTCTCTATAGGCTGGTCTAAGACTGTCCTCGAATGTGTGTTTCTTGGGCAAAGCTGGTTCGAATATGCTGCCCTTTAATCATACAAGGGGCTTTAGCCATCTCATAGCCCTGCTTTGAGATGGTACAATTGTGCAGTTGTGGGATAGGCAAAAACTACACCCAGTGAGCACTAACTTGCTTGGACCTGAACCTTTCATGTTTGTGGACCACAGAGGAGGAAGGAAAGAAGAAGACAAAGACTAGAACGTGACCTGGTCAGAGCATCGAACCCACTAAAGTTTCCCTGTGATGCACATTAAACAGCACTGACCTGTTTTTACACAGGAGTTATATTCCTTAGCAAGGGGATATTCTTGCAGAAATAATAATTTTATAAAAATTAAAACAAAATAGTCTTAATAAAATTAGTTGAGTATTAAACATAAAAACAATAAATGAACTAGTAGTATACTAGATAAACAATAGAAAATAAAACACATTTGTCGACAAATATAGTTTCTATATTAAGTCACCTAAATGCTGGACTTTCTTTGCAATAATGAATAAATACAGCAAATAAAATTGCTTTTTCTTTATACTTAAAGAACTTGCACTAAATTTTGGGAGATCCAGAAGGCACCTCTGTCTTACTCCCTCTTTCTCTCCTGGTTTTTCTTATTTAAGGCCTCTATCTTCAGAGCACCCCTCTGCGGCTTCCTAGGAATAAGGAAAATGCTTGAACAGGAGAACAAATGTTTTCAAATAAGCCAGCTCTGTGTTATAAGGGGAAGATAAAGATGAGGAAGGTGCTGTTTTTGTCTTCATAGAACTTACATAATCTGATTTTAAATCACATAAATAGTTTTAACAGAAAGCAAGCAAATAAAAGCAGACACAAGCAAAGTTGTGTATATTTTGAAGGGACAAATGTCAATGCCATTTGGGGTGATAAAAGAAGGCATGATGAAAAGGGTAATCTTCAAAATGGGCCTTTGAATGCTTATGGCAAGAAGGAGGGGAAGATATTCCAGGTGACAGAAACCCTGCCAGAAAATATATGCAGGAAGCAGAGTCACGTTCTGGCCCAATAGAAGGCATCAGTAAAGTAATTATGAGAAAAATGCTATGAGGTATGGAGGAGAATCCCAGATTCGAACTACAAAGTGTGTGCTTCATTTAGTAGCCAAAGGGTTGTCCACTGGATGTTCCAAAGCAGGGCTATGAGATGGCTAAAGCCCCTGTCCAAATGAAATACCAGCAGTGTTCAAGAAAAGCAGAACAGAAGAGAACAAGACAGGGAAAACAAGAAAGGAATCATAAAAAATGACCAAGGAGCTGGTAACAAAGGAGGAACTGAAGTACTGACTTGGACAATCCGAAAGAGACTGGGCAGTGATCACAATGAGTGCAAAGAGTATAACCTACAAAACTGAAAGTCTCTATAAAAGTAGAGAAACCTGCAGAAATGATAGAGTTATAGAAAGAACATAACTTTTACATGATTAATAGAGATTTTAAAACACTTGGGAATATTAAATACAAGGGGGGAGCCCCCCAAAACAGAATTCATTTATAAAAAGTTATGTCTTTATTCTTACATATTTAAACTTCAGTCACCTTCAAAATAATCTCCACTTGATATAGTACATTTATAGAGACTTGTTTTCACTGTTCAAAACAGTTTTTAAATGTGTCGATTTTGATGCCTTTCAGTGCTTCTGCTTTTTTGTTTGTTTCCCCTCCTCCACATCAGCAAAACATTTCCCTCAGAGGACTTTTTTTTAATCAGGGAAACAAACAAAAGAAAGTTGCTGGGGGCAAGAGTGGGTGAATAGGGAGGGTGGGGAATGGTAATCCTGCTGTTTTCGGTCAAAAACTGCCAACCACTCAGCACTGTATGGGCCGGTGCGCTTGTAAGTCACCCATCGTGAAATGGCCAAATGGGTGGAAAGAGTCTTAAAAAAAATTCACTGAAGTCAAATACAGCCTGTCACAACAGAGCCAGGTGGTACACTGATACAGATGGGTTCCTAGAACATTCACTGACAGGGGAAGTGTGTAGTACAAGGGGCCTGCCCTCCAGAAGATAATTCTGTTTTTGGAGGTCCCTCTTGTAAATAGGCACTATTGAATAACAGTGTTAAAAAAAGACAGTTCTCCAAAGGGGACATAGAGAGGATGCAGAGACATATGTAAGTATGCTCAGCATCACTAGCCATCAGAGAGATGCAAATTAAAACCAAAATGAGATACCACTTCACACCAGTGAGAATGGCCATCATAAACAAATCAACAAACAGTAAGTGCTGGCGAGTTTGGGGAGAAAAGGGAAAACTAATGCACTGTTGGTGGGAAAGCAGACTGGTGCAGCCACTGGAAAATAGTACGGAATTTCCTCAGGAAACTAAAAATGGAACTACCTTTTGACCCAGCAATTCCATTGCTGGGATTATACCCTAGGAATCCTGGAACACCAATTCAAAAGAACCCATGCACCCCAATGTTCATAGCAGTGCAATTTACAATAGCCAAGTGCTGGAAGCAGCCTAAGTGCCCATCAGTAAATGAGCAGGTCAAAAAACTATGGTACATTTACACAATGGAATTCTGTGCAGCAGAAAGAAAGAAGGAGCTCCTACCCTTCATGACAGCGTGGATGGGACTGGAGAGCATTATGCTCAGTGAAATAAGCCAGGCTGTGAGGGACAAATACCATAGGATCTCACCTATAAGTGGAGCTTAATTAACAAAACAAACATGCGAGCAAACTAGAACCAGAGACGTGGAAATAAAGAACAAACTGACAGTGACCAGAGGGGAGGAGGAAGGTGGATAATGGGTAATTTGTTGGGATAATTCAACAAACTTACTGTTTGTTGATTTGTTTATGATGGCCATTCTCACTGGTGTGAAGTGGTATCTCATTTTGGTTTTAATTTGCATCTCTCTGATGGCTAGTGATGCTGAGCATACTTACATATGTCTCTGCATCCTCTCTATGTCCCCTTTGGAGAACTGTCTTTTTTTAACACTGTTATCCAATAGTGCCTATTTACAAGAGGGACCTCCAAAAACAGAATTATCTTCTGGAAGGGTAAGGGTCAAGAAAAAGGAACAAGTATAAAGGGCCCATGGACAAAGCCAAAAAGGGTTAAGATTTAATGTGGGAGGTGGGGGTTGGGTAGGGCTGTGGAGAGTAATGAGGGAAAAATGGGGACAACTGTAAGTGAACAAAAATAAAAAAAATTAAGAATCAAAACACAAATTTAATCTTGCTAAAACCTGCTGAACATCAATCATTTTTCTTCTCATTACCTACAAGTGACAAATAGTTTGAGGCAATATGTTAAAAAAGAACAAGGGGAATAAATAAACAATAGCAAAGGGGAGTCACCTTGGCATTCACAATAAGAACCACAACTGTAAAAACATAAACAATGGAGTAAATCATATGAACAGGCAAGAAGAATTTTTAGTGTATTTTGTTTCTGTTAAAAAATTGAATCACTGAACAGTTGTCCCAATACACCCTTGTAAATTTAACTGAATGTATAACAACATTAAAGGAAATTGAAATATAAAACTCATCCAGCCCTAGCTGCTGTAGCTCAATGGATGGAGTGCCAGCTTATGAACCAAAGATTGCTGGTTTGATTCTCAGTCAGGGCATATGCCTAGGTTGCTGGCCAGGTTCCCTGTGGGAGCCACATGAGAGGCAACCACACATTGCTATTTCTCACCCTCTTTTTCTCCCTCTCTTCCCCTCTGTCTAAAAATAAATATATAAAATATTTTTAATAATATAAAATAAAACTCATCCATTATTCTAGATATAACTTTTTTCTCAATGTTATCTTCTAGTCCTTGTCCATAGTGACATACATTAATATTCTATGTAGTCACAAATTATAGTGCCCGTGTCATTTTTATTCTGTTTTTAGACATATGACAAATATACTTTATATTCCTAAGGATAAATCTCAGGATATATATCTATCCTTTACAGGTTTAAACAATATTTCATAGAAAAAGTTTTCAAAAACTGTATATCAGAGTTTAAAGATTTGATGGCTTTGAACTTTAGGTTACATACATCATATTGTGGAAATCATGTTCTTGGTGAGAGCCTGCGTGACCATTCACATCATACTCGCCATTGGTTCAAATGTCTGACTCTCCACCAGGGCTGGGAGCTCCTGGAGAAAAGGAACTGTGCCTCATCCATCATTGCATTCTTTGAAGCTAGTAAGTATTTGAATAAGTTTTGTTCATTTTTTCATCATTTATTTTAGATATATGTCTTAGGCTAGAAAGCATAAGAATTAAGGATCAGCACTGAAAGAAAAGGAATAGACATATTTATGGTCCCATAAATCTTTCTGAAATGCAGTATGTGAAAGGCTTTCAGCAATATGAGTCAAATACTAAATACATAGTTCTTTATCTCAGAGAGCTCTGATTTGTTCTTCATTAATAGTTATTATTTCTTCTACCTTCCTTACTTCATTCTGAAGGGCTCTGTCTCTCTCACAGTATTATATCCTAAGTATTGTTTTATGTATCAAATTCCCTGATTTATCCAAAATATAGCCTATGACTCCTGTTAGGTCATTCAAATATCTACTCTTGAAATCTAATATTGACTAGATTAAGAAGAGGCTACAACTAGATAGGCACTTGGATTCTAGTATGGTGCCCCGCCCAGTTGTTTCTAGAATAAAGCCCTCGTTATGGTTCATGCTTCTGGGTCTGCTAAAGCAGCCTTTACTTCCGCTTACTTCCAAGCTTATTTCTTTTGTCTTCTCCCGGATCTTATGAGCTCCTTTTATTGTAACAAAAAAATCTGCTTATTGAATTGACTGAAGGTTAGTGCTGGTTGCATGTAATCACATAAACTTGGATGAGACAAGGAGTCAGATCGATAGACTAAAGCAGACGGCACAGCAGTAAGGCAGAGAGGGAGGCTTGCCGTGCAAACAGGCCGGGCGGAAACCCAACACCAGGCTCATCAATGGTTGCTTTTTGGTGTAGCTTTTCACATCTTCCTAAACATATACATATGTAGCATACTGATAAATTTCAAAGCTTGATTATTACATTTCTCATGCAACTATTGTGCATTTATGTAAATGCTCCCAGATTTTGATGGTGAGGATGAGGCAAGGAATATGTCCAGAATAAAAGCTTTTGTACCTATCTATCTGTCCTTCTAAAAAGAGCTTCATTAACTATTATGTTCACAAATAGCATGGGATAGCATGACAACGCAGATTTCTTCCTCCATGAGTTTGCCAGTGGTGACCCCTGTTCTTGTCTATTGAAGGACTTGAATGCCTGGTCTGCAAACTTCTACTGCAATACCAATGTTATCTCATTTTTTTCTCCTGGAAAAAATTTCATATACTAATTACTTTTAACAACTAAAGAAATTATTCATCACTTCACCAGTCTGAGCAATAAAGTATGAAAAGTTAAACTACTCTAAATACAAAAATATGGTATTTAATTCAAGAAATGCTCACATTTATGCCCCGGCTGGTATAGCTCAGTGGATTGAGCATGGGCTGCGAACCAGGCATCGCAGGTTCGATTCCCAGTCAGGGCACATGCCTAGGTTGCAGGCCATGTCCCCCAGCAACCGCACACTGATGTTTCTCTCTCTCTCTATCTCCCTCCCTTCCCTCTCTAAAAATAAATAAATAAAATCTTTAAAAAAAAGAAAGAAAAGAAATGCTCACATTAAAACATAAATACATGTATCGCTTCTTGGCCTTTTGGTTAAGTTCAAATGCAAACATAATCGTGTAGTCCTTAACACAGGCCCTGACTTTCAGTGAGATGGCTCCTTGTGGAAAGAAGGCTTGTTGAGTCTGATGAATTAACACAGAATGGGAACTGACTTCAGGGAAAGATAATGTATTTTGGAGATGAAGCAACGAGGATTCTGATTCTGGGTTAGTGCATAAAAAAGTAAGGGCCTTAGACAATGAATACAATTTTGTAGGGCCTCTGTATTCTGCTACCCTGATAACTTCAGTCAAGAACACTTAAACTGCAGTACAATCTTCAAAGCTGAGTTAGGGCCCTTTTAGTTCTGTATTCCTAATTCTACCAAATCCTTCTGTTTTGCTTGAGCAGAAAACCAGCACACCATTTGTCCTCCGTTACCTCTGGTTTCCACTCTGATGGCATTTACAGACTAACAGGTTTAACTTCAAAGCCCAGAGGCTCCTGGCATTCTGGTTTTCTCCAGTTCTTGGGTCTCAGATTGCTTGCCAAAGTTAGATGGTTGCTCAGAGGGAAAACAAACCTTCTCCTGGGTTCTGTATAATAGAGTCATTTTTAAATTAGAGGTAACAAATTATTCCCTAGAAACTACATAGCTGACTGGATTCTTAACAAGAACAAATCTTGGATTTTGCTCCCTTTGGTCTAATGTGAGAAGAAATTGTGATAAGTAGTAAAAATAATCACTACTCCAATATTTTTTAAACTTGTTTAGGACTTCTCTTTGCAGTGACCACAGAGAATTCAGTGTTTTCTGAACGAGTAACAGGCTATCCTCTCTGTGTGCTTTTGTTCAATTTGTTCTTTCTATCCCAATTTGCTTTCTTCCCGGACTCAATAATGAGTTCTCCCGAGGCCACTGAGCTCAGCTCAGTCACACCTCCCTTCAGAAATTCTTCCTGAAGACTGAGGCAGGTGTAAATAGTATGTTTGTAATTCTAAGGGAGTGGAAAAAGATGCAGCAACATTTATCAGCATGTCCAAGAGAGGAGGTAAAGCTATATGCCAGTTTTATGATATATCTTCATATCAGAAATGGTAAAATGTGAAGAAGAAAACAGGTATATTCGAGTGTTCATTTTTGCAGAAAACAAAATTGAAACTCAGTCATGAAATTATTTGTCCAAAGCCATGTTACTAATACAGGAGCAATACCAGCGTATTAGTTTCGTATTAGTTTCCTCCAGCTGCTGTAATAAATTACAACACACTTAGTGGCATAAAACAATGTAATTTATTATCTTAAAGTTATATTGTCAGATGTTTGACACAGTCCCAATGGGGGAAAATCAAGGTTTTGCAGGACTATGCTTCTTTCTGGAGGCTCTAGGGAAGACACAATCCTTGGTTTTCCACTTGCTAGAGCCCACTCACTGCCTTCAGCTCACAATTTCTATTTTCAAACTCAGCAACATTACATCTTTATGTACTTTCCATAGTAACACTTTCCTTTGTCTTTTCTAAGGTCTCTTGTCTTTATTATGGGCTCATTGATATAATTAATCCTGGCTAATGTCAACTACTTGGCAATTTCATTTCTACCTGCAGCCTTAGTTCCCCTTTGCCACGTAACCAACTAAAACCCACAATATATTTCTAAACTAAAAATACATTTATAAATAACTCATACATATAAGAGAAAATCGTAATGCATTTTTAGTTAAATTTATTGGGGTGGAATTAGTTAATGAAACTACATAGGTTTCAAGTGTACAGGTCTATGATACATCATCTGTACATGGCATTGTGTGCCCACCACCCAAAGTCACATGTTCTTTCATCACCATATATTTGATCTCCTTTACCCTCTACTTCCTCCTCACCCCCTCTCCAGTAACCGCCATACTATTGTTTGTTGAGTTTTCCTTGCTTGTCTTGTTTGTTCATTTGTTACTTTCAGTTTTATATTCCACATTTAAGTGAAATATGGTTATTCACTTTTTTATTTCACTTTGCATAACATTCTCAAAATTCATCCATGCTACCATGAATGGCAGTATTACATCTTTTCTTACGGCTGAGAAGTATTCCACTGCACATACATACCACACCTTCCTTACCTGATCATGTGTCAAAGGACATCTCAGTTGCTTTCTATGTCTTGGCCACCAAGAATAATGAACATGTATCTGGGGTGTATATATCTATGGGAAGGAATCTTTTCAAATTTTCTAGGTAGATATCCAGAAGAGCTGTTGTTGAGTTATATGGTAACTATTCTTAATTTTCTGATGAAACTCCATCCTGTTTTCCATAGTGGCTATTGCAGTTCACATTTCAACCAGGGGTGAATGAAGCTTCCTTTTACTCCAAAACTTTCCAACACTTTTTATTACTTGTCATGTTGATAATATCCATTCAAGTAAGTGTGGGGTGGTACGTCATTATAGTTTTATCTGTATTTCTCTAAAAGCTAGTGAAATTGGGCATTTTTTCATATATATTATTGGTCATTTTTGCATCTTCTTGGGAAAAATTATTCAGGACTCTGGCCATTTTTTTTTTTAAATTAGATTGTTTGTTTGATGTTGAGTTATAGGAGTTCTTTATGAATTTTGGATATTAATGCCTTGTTGGAGCTATTGCTTGCAAATGCTTCCCCCAATGTTTGGTTGCCTTTTTTTATTGGTTTCTTTTGTTGTGCAGAAACTTTTTGTGTGATATAGTCCCATTCATTTAGTTTCATTGTTGCTTCCTTTGTCTTTGGGGTCAAATTCATAAAATCCTCTCTAAGACCCAGGTCTATAAGTTAACACCTATGTTTTCTCCTGTGTAATTTATTGTTTAAGGTGTTATATTTAGATCTTTGATCCATTTTGAGTCAATTATTTTATATGGAGGTAAGCAGAAATCTAGTTTAATTCTTTTGCATGCAGCTTTCCAATTTCTCCAGCACCATTTATTGAAGAAGCTTTCTTTTCTCCATTGTATGTTTTTGGATGCTTCATCAAAAGTCATTGGCCGATATAGATACAGGCTTATTTCTGGTTCTCAGTTCTGTTCAATTAGCCTATTTGTATGTTTCTATGCCAATACCATGCTGTTTTAATTATTGTCACTTTGTAGTATAATTTGAAGTCAGGGAGAGTGGTACCTCCAGGCTTGTTGTTTTTTTCTCAGAGTTGTTTTGGTTATTTAAGGTCTTTTGTGGTTACATACAAATTTGATATATTTTTAATTATTTTCAAATTGGATTTCTAATAAAAATGAAGCATTGGGTAATAGCAGATTCAATGTATTGGTATACACACCAACAACAGGAAAAAAGGAAGATGAAGTTAATGAAACTTAAAAGTATGCATAGTGCTGCAACAAAAATAATTCTTCAAATCAAGAACAATGAAGTTTTGTTCTAAAAAAACACATATTCAACTTCAGAAAGTGCAGTGTCTAAAAATAGTTTGGGTATAGTTGTCTTTTCTGGAAGAAAAATGGTTAATTATAAATGGGGAAACAAATGATCATACTGTATGAGGAAATCAATGAAAGATTTTCATTCTTGGATATTTGATTTAAAAATTTTTCAGAATATGACTTTAAGTCATATTAGACAAAATATGTTATATTAGACTAAGTAATTTTCCAAAAGTAAAGGTCTTTTGTTATTGTTCCTCATTTATTTTTTCCCAAGAGAGTAAGGCTGCTGCAGAACCATTCCTACTTTCTCACATAACACTTAGATTTCAGAAAACACACTGCATTTTCAGAAGGCTCTGAAACCCTGATCACATGCTTGCTGCAATTCACAGATGGTGTTAACCCAGGTGGGACCTATAAACCCACCCCACCTCCAAATGTTGTGAGACTTTAACTAATATTATATAAAAGCACACTCCAGGATGTGAAACTATGAGGTCATTTTTAATAAAGTAAAGTACGTGACACTAAATCAAAACAATAAGCCATTCTGCTCACATTTCTGTTTCTGGCAGTGGGTAGCCTCAAGAAACCTCAGAAGTCAAGCCTTCATAATGTCAGCCTCAAAGATGGGCCTGACAAAACCTTAGGCATAAAACTCAGAGGGCGAGCATTCATTAGGCGATCATTCATCACCCACTGCATCAGTGTAAGGCCCTGTTGAATGCCGTTGAGTGGAAGGGATGAGTGAGAAAGGAAGGGGGCCACATGCAGAAACCACCAGGACATAGCTTTCCAGGTTGCATTACTGCAGCTGGACCATGAGACATGTATTTATTTACAAGTTACTTGAATGTTTTATAAGGTGGAAAAATGGAAAATATTCAGAAATAAGAAAATTTTACATGAATCATTCACAGTATAAATTGATAAGGAAAAGATATATAAAATAATTCAAATGAAATGTGTTTCAATGAAATGCATTATATTAATCATAAAATATTAGCCAATTGTGTCATCTTTTGTGGATAACTTCATATCTCTGTGCTTCAATGTCCTCATATGAATAATGAGGATAAATTCTCTGTTATGGCAGATGCATGTCATCATATAGCTGTCAAAGCACACCAAGTTTACGAGACCAAGAGCGAACATTAATGTGAACTACGAACTATGGGTGAAACGATGGGTCAATGCAGGACATCAGTTGTAACAGATTCATCACTCTGGAGAAGGATGCAGAGAATATATGAGAACCCTCTGTATTTTCTGCTCAATTTTACTGTGAACATAAAACTGCTCTGAAAAGTAAAACAGATTTAAAAGGGAAAATCAATAAATGATGGTAGTATTAGATTATAACCTAAAGCCTAAAATAAATATCCATAAATTCATGCTGATATAAATAAAATATTAAATCAGTGAATGAATGAATGGGAGAGAAGAGACAAATATTTCTGACAGAAAAATTCTAAGTAATATAGGTAGACACTCCCTTTCATTAGGTAAAGTTCAAATGCCCTTCCATTGAGTGTAGGTGGAGCTTAGTGATTCATTTCTAAAGATTAAAGTATGGAAAGGGAAATCCAAAGTTTATGGAGAAATCTGGCAGACATCATTTCAATCAAGTGATGAGGGCTTAATTAACATCACCAGTCATGTCATATGTCCTTGAAATGATGATAAGAGCACCGCAATTGTGTGGTATTATTTACAAAATTTATAACCCCAGTCTAAGCATAAAAACCCATCAGACAGACCTACCTTGGGGGATATTCACAAAATATCTGACTATAACTATTCAAAAGTGTCAAGGTCATGAAAAGGGTAAAAAGATGCAAGACTGTCACAGGCCAGTGGAGACTAAAGAGACCTGATGACTAAATGCCATGTGGTAGCCCGAGGTTGATGCTGAAATGGGAAAAGGACATTGGTAGCAAAACTGGTAAAACCTAAATAAGCCCTATAGTTTGGAAGCAGAATCGTACTAATGCTAATGTTTAGTTTTGATAAATACACCATGGTTGTGTAGGATCCGAACATTAAAGGAAGCTGAGTGAAGGGTATAAAGGAACTCTCTTATTCTGTGTGTAAATATATGCATGTGTGTAGGTGTGTGTGTGTGTGTGTGTGTGTAGTTTAAAGTGATTTCCAAAGAAAGATTTAGTTTTTAAAAAATAAAGATATTTCTTTCTTCTAGAGTTTTGTGAGTTCATATGAGTATAGTACAACTCAATACATACCAGTTAGCATTGCTATTATTGCTATTAACATTAGTTTCTAAAATTGTTCATAACGAATAAGCAGTCTCATAATAAAAAGAACTAATACAATTTTATAATAGTTAATGTTATGAATGGTCATTGTTATAAATGGCCTTATATATATGAGGATGTAAATACTACAAAGAAGTCACCGCATATATACACGTTTAAAATATTCATGTAATCTCAAAGCATTAACAGAGAGCTAAAATTGAAAAGAAAAAACAACTAGGAAATCAGGCATAGTATTATTAAATGTATTTTCACAACATTTTAAGGTTGAAAATTAATACATTGTATCTATTTTGTGCTAATAAAACAGTAAGCCTATAGAGAACACAGAGAAGGTCTATTTTTAATGTGGGTCAAGTAAGGGTTTAATGAGACCAAGGCCATGCTCCCGACCATCTCAGCAGTAATGTAATATAACGTGGGACCTTACTGGGCCATAGCTGGGTCTTTACCAGCATCAGCAGGGGGGCTGAGGTGGAAGGGAGCACTGATATTTCAGGGATATAAGAACACCTTCCCTGTTGTAAAGAATGGCTGTATGTGGGAGAGGGGAGAGAGGAAGGGGTTTAAAGTCAGCTAGGTGAAACTGCTCTCATTATTTAGGTCAGGGACTCATAGGATTACAGGGAATAGGAGGATATTATCTTTTCCTAAGTAAGACACATGGAAAAATCCATCAGGATTTCTTAAGTGCCCAGCAAAAAAGATTGGCATTTATGAAAGGACCCTAAATATAATATTAATGGGAAATTAAATTTCTATACATGAAAATGAGGCAAGTGTTGATTTTACAAATGTCAAATACACAGGAAGAAACTAGGAAACTCTGCATCTTGTCTCTTTGCGTAAGCATCCGGGAACCTCCCTGTTATCCATATTCTTTGATACCAAGGGACCACCAGTGGAGAGAGTGTCCTCCTATGTATGATTCAGCTCTGTCAGGAGCGGTTCTGGAGTGGGTCGATGTGCAATGGAAAGTTTAGCCATGAAGGAGCAGTGGCAACATTTAAGGTTCTAGGGGATTGTAATCCCTAGTGCATTTTATTTACAAATTCAGATTTTCTTGAATATATATGAATTTACTAGCCTTCTTTTTAATTTATTTTTAATTTAGTCTGTATCACCTTTTAGCAGAATATGTACTTCAATTTTGCTATATTTCATTTGAAGCACTACGTCATTGCATTGGATACCTTTGGAAGAAAGAGGCCAGCTGTTTAACCAAGACATTAAGGAAGATTCACCTGCAGAAAATAGAGAAACTAACATCCAGGTGAGCCCTGCCTCTGCAGAAAAAGGCCAGAAAGAAGCCCTGTCTGATTAACACCACAGACCATCTCTTGTCCATGGTCCTTGTCTGTCCTCCCCTCCACAACCCAGAGGGATATTTTTAGCAACTATTTTGTAAATACAAGGTTTTTTAGTAGCTCAAGAAAAACTTTTAAAGAGGAAGAGAATCTCACCTCATACCAGTTTTAGGTAAATGCTTTTTTTAAGAGGTTAACTCATTTGCTGGTTTTTGTTGTTACAACTAGAAAATAGTGGGCTAGTGAATATGGAAGTTTCTGTCTTGGGTGTCAGCTTAATGTTCCATAGGTGGGGAAGTAGTTTTTATGTCTTCAAACACACAGCATACAATAATTTGGAGTCACAGTCATGCATTTAATATGTCTTAAACTTTGAATAACTTCTGCTCCCAAGCTTTTTGTTTAGTAGAATGATTTCCTAAAGGAAGGCACTGCTCGACCTGGCTCTCCTCTCAGAACTCCCTGCAGCCTATGGCATCTGTGGTAGTGGCGGCCCACTCTGCCCAGACACAGTGTCAGTGTTCCGTGGAAGACTGGAAATGTGAGCATGTGGGGTACGTGATAGCAAATTGTGAATCAGTGGGTATTATGATATAACAATTTATCAGTTTATCAACATTTAAAGATATTGGTACTTGATACTCCCTAAGAAAAAGGTGCCTGTAAATTTTAGGATGGGAGTTCACTAGAAAAAATATTTAGAAAAGAACCACAACTAAATATCTTTTAAATTTTCAGTAGATATATTAAGAATTGTTTCCAAATTGAAAATATCTGTGTATCAATCCTTAAAACAATCAATTAAATTTCAATTACATAAAAAAAGAAACCTGATGGGTATTATTTTGTGAAATAAGAAGATATTTAATAGTGATGTTTTCTTGAATATCAGTATGAAATTCTAGACTTATGCCAATAACATTTCCACCAAGAATGTTTTGTTCCTATGTATTAATTTTAGAAGGTTAAATAAATTATACCCTCATGTTGTTAATAGATATCTTTGAAAAACGTTCATAGAGACAGCCAACTAATCAATTTCTATAAGTAATATTCTCATTATATATATCAAAGATAAAAGATAAAAAAAAAATAAATATAAGCTTATAAGGATTTGGTTTCAGACTGTTCCAGGATACAAATCTTCACAGCAGTAATAAAAATGAAACACCAAAATGTCTTGTTAGTTTAGTTTTATATTTACCAGATTAAATATATATCTTATAATTTATAAGTTTACAAATATTTATGTGTGTATATATGTGTATTCATATATATTTTTGACTTTATTGCCATGTATATGCCATATCTGCTGGGAAGTAAACAAGCCATTATGACCTCCTGTGACCAAAAATGAAACCCAAATAAAATTTCTTAGATGTAATGTTATATTGATATTTTATAAAAATGTTCAGATATATGCCTTCATTTTTATCCTCACAATAACTGTGGGCATATGAAGATATAACACATATTTTTTAAGCATGGAAATATTTTATAGCTTAGCTAATGACAAACAACTGGTAGAAAAACAGATCTGTCTATAATTGACCACCTAGGGCCAGTTGAGAAATCTCTTCTAGAAGCCAAAAAGCAGGGGGAAACGCAGGCTTATTTTTTAGACTCCTTTCCCATTTCTAGAGGGAGGATTTTAGGAGTTCTTAGCCTTAGCTACAAATTAGAATAATCTGGGAGATATGAATAATCAGTCCCCAAAGCCAGCCTGGGTTTCTGCTGTATTGCATCAGAATCGTGAGTGTTGACATTCAGGCGAAAGTGAAGCTCCCAATGGTTAAAAAGTAGCCTAGGACGAAACTGTCTAGTCTATGATGATTCCAGGTGCACTGTTCTGAGAATTCTTGGAAATTAGTTTGCAACAGATTTCTGAAGAGAAGAAATACAAATCCATCTTGCTTCATAAACCTCCCGGCACCAAGCAGAATGCAATTTTCGCTTGAATGCCTTTTCCTCCTAAATAGGACCGCTGTTGCCTGCTGAACTTGAATGACTTTGGCATTTCTAACAAACTGGGAAAAAATTAACAAATCATTCTTGTCCAATTAAATACTTACTGCAGTTGTGACCCATATCAATGTAAACTGCAGCTAGGCCCAGGGCAATGAGTGGCATGGAAAGAACAAAAACAGAAGAGGGTGACTGCCAGGGATGGAGATGAAATGATGGGTTTTCATAACACAATTTCACCTTTTTTTCATCTCCATTGCTTATCTGAATTGTTTCTCATTTCTGCTACCTTTTGATTTTTCTCCTTTCTTTATGGCATTTACTATTATGGTCACTGACATTAAGTTTATTGTGAGGATTCCTTCATGCCTATTGGAAATAAACATAATTCTATGAAAAGTGACTAACAATCAGTATGCTGAAAAACAAACCAATGTGGGGGCTCCCTTAAAAGTCCCTCCTGCCTTTCCCATCATAGTGAATGAATGTAAGCCCTGAGAGTTTTCTTCATTACCTCCCTCTATTCTTCCCCTTTAATCACGAGGTCATTTTAGTTCTATGCCTCAATTGCATCTGGACCCCCCTTTCCTTTTCTATGTCACAAATCAGGCCACTTTCACCTCTGTCATGGGTCATGGAAATCGACTGTCACTGGTTTGCTTGTTTCTACCCTCATTAGTCATTTTATGCAAAAAGCAAATCAGCTCTCCTGGCTCATGCCTTTGCTCTTTACCTCTCTGTAGGAATAGTATTTTGTATATAATTAATATATAATCTCATAACCAAGACACAAGAAAGTTTTCATCTGGTGTGCATTTGGCTCCACCTATTTCCTTAGTCTTTACATTTAAACAAAGCTATCTGGAATACAGATTTCCAAATACATTTTTTTAAAGTCCTCATTTACAACACACCCCTTACATTTTTTTTTCTTGTTTTAATTCTCTGTACTGAGAATTAGGTGGCAATTCCCAAAAAGTCAGGATTGTGTCATTTTAAATTTACATCCTCAGTGGTGAGCACAGATCTGGAATATGAGTAGAAAAACAATTTATTTAAATACTAAGTACTTAATGAACACATAACAATAAGATTTTTTTAACTTCTAAATAAGGAAAATGTCCAAGAAGGTAAAGGACACAGCTGAGAATTGAATGTGTCCTCCAAAATGCACATGCTGAAGCCCTATGAGGTTACCCAGTGTGATGGTATTAGGAAACGGAACCTTCTGTAAGTGACTAGGTTTAGATTAAGTCCTGATAATAGGGCTTTCATAGTAGGATTAGTGTCCTTATGGAGAAGAAGAAGTGTCCTTGTAGAGGAACCCGAGAGACCTCCATGCATGTGCACATAAGAAGACCATGTAAACGCACAGCTACAGGGCAGTTAGCTGTCTACCCTTCAGGAAGAGTGCCCTCATCAGACACGGAATCTGTCAGCACCTGGATCTTGGTCAGGCTTGCAGCCTCCAGAACTATGAGCAATGAGTGTCTATTAAGTATTCTTGTCTATGGTATTTGTTAGAGTAGCCCATGCTGACTAAAACAGAAATACAAGTGCCATTTCAAATGAATCCTCTAGACATATTGCTCTGAACACTAATGTAGAGAAAATCGATGAGCTAAGTACAGTCGGTTCCCTTAAGGAGGGAATACAGAGCCATCACTGTATTCAACTTACGGCCAAGAGCCATGAGGAATAAATACTGTGCTTGGAGCACTGAAAATAGGAAAAGTGATCTAACTGGGAGGGTAAGAAAACATTTACGTGAATCAGAGAGACTCGGGCAGAACCACAGACAACACAATGAAGGAAAGAGGCTGGTAGGCCAGAGTGAGAGTCCTCAGCAGCAGCCTAACCTATGGGGCTAAACGGACATGTAGCCAGTTTGTTCCAGAATTTAAAGAAAAGTCAGGGTTATTGACATAAATTATTTTTTTAAGTTTTCACCAACATGTCATAATAATGAACTCCTCATCTGACGAAGTCTGTGTCTTTTAAAATCCACAGTGGATGCCATATAAAATATTTGTGTGTACGTACATATATGTACATATGGATGCTTGTATACACATACATATGTGCACTGGAGCATGATGCAATACAATCTTGACTGCATCACTCAACCTTTTGAAAGAAAAATAAATAAATAAATGGACATCTTGGGGGAGGCTGTTTTGCCTTTTCCAGAATGGGTTGAAATTTGCTAGCTTGGATACATGTCACAGATTTCAGAAATAAACAAATACCTTTCTTTTTTTTTTGAAGAAAATTGAAGATTGAAAAAACAAATAAAAACAGAAAAGACCAGCCATATATCATGGAAAATAAGAATTCTTTTTTCCAAGATCAGGCGAGGTCAGGTGTCTTCAGCTCGGTTTCGCTGCAGACAAAAATAATTTTTTAATGTTGATGTCACAACAACACTCTCAGATGAGCACTGAGGGAACTGAGGCACGAAGAGGGTAAGTGATGTGATTCCCTCACAGCTCTCAGATGGGCACAACACATTACTGTATTCATGATCAGCCAACTCGGAAGACATGCCAGTTAAATATCCTACTGTAAAAATTACTTTTACTGTATGTAGAAAAACCATTCCATGACTAAAGAGTTTACACACACCTCATATTACATTCTATTATTCAGGATTTTGAAATTATCTGAGGCATGCTTACATAGAGATAAGCCAAAAGTATATATAAAATATATAATTTCCACCACTATTAAAAAGATAAAGAATATGGGCCAACATAAACACCAGAGAAGCTTTAAATGCTAATCTGGAAAATGGAATGCTCAATAGCACATCAGCTTAGATTTATTGAACTTTATCTTAAATGATTGGATTTTCTGTTATTAGTTTTTGAAAAATGAGAAATTACCAAGCCAGCTTCATCTAAATGCTTCCTATCTTTTTCTGTGATAATCCAAGAGAAATAATAAATATTTATTATCTATTTCAATAACAGGTTATACGTTTATTGATGGTAAATCAGTTAAAGTAACAATCAGGGATTTCCTCCACACATTGAGGTATATCAAGACCCTAGCTGCAATAAGGAGCTTAAATAAACATATTTGGGTTGGAGACAAGTGTGATGTGCCTATAAAATTACAAAGCGGCTTTGCCCAGAGGCATCGGACTTAAGGCTGAGCCTTTGCTCCCCACTTAAATGAAGTGGAGGTGGTAATGGTTTCCTGGCAGGTGAGTGAGATCATGTGGGTGACTGTGTTTAACCAGTGACCAGATTCAATCAATTTACCCAGGATTTAAAAAATACATGATTATACCACTATCCCCTGGATTTGGTTAAGTAAATAAGCACTTCAGACCTAGAGTTTTCAAAGAAAAGGAAGAAAAAAATAAAGTAGAACAATAAAATTATAAATATTTTTATATACTTCAGTACATAATAGAGCCAAAGAGAGTAATAGGATGAGATAGAAATATATATTTGTAAATGATTTTGATAGAGAAATTTGAGATTATACAGACTAATTTATGCAACCCATAGACAAAGTTACAGATAAACACTGTACATTAGAATATGTATTTTGTTTCACTTGTTTTTGAGTTTCCAGCCTGAAAAGAGTATTTCCCTAATCTACAATCTGTCCATTTTCCCTTTAATCCAAAGCTAGGGAATCACAGAAATCAGCAGGAGGAAACAGGCCCCCGATGTACGCACCATTAGGTAACTGCAAAACCAGTTCTCAGTGTTACTGGACCCAGCCTGAGAGATTTGCATTGTAAGTGGATCTGGCGTCTATAACACTCATTTTAACAGGGAGAGATCCTAAGGCAAGTAATAAGAGAGACGGCACTTTCAAATAAATATATACTGTTTGAAACAAAACTCTTTTCTCCAATAACTATTTCAGATTGTCAGGATTTATTTAAATGCAGAGCCTGCAAATTGCAGGTTAAGACAGTTGAAACTAAAGCAGAAATGCCCTGTGCCCTGCCGTAGGTAGGAGGGTGGGGATTTGAAAGAAGATTTGATTGTCAGTTGGTCTCAAAAATCTGGGAAGCTTTTAAAAAATACTAATGACTGGAGTCCAACTGCAAAGAATTTGATTTAACAGGTCTAGGATGAGTCCCAAGGTCATGATTTTTTTAACAAGTATCCCAAGTGAGTCTAACGTTCAGTCAGTGTTGAGAACTGTGGACTTAATTTGTTTAAAAAAAATGTATCTACTTTTGTAAGGTTGATAGTTACACCCTAGGAGAAAGTATTTCCCATATTAAACTTCTACTGTATATTGGGATATAAGATATTTTCTCTTAATTAAATGTAAAATAATAATTATTATTTTAGAATAATTTTAGAATGTTATTTTTGAAAAAATAAGTGTTATAGTAATGATACTTGTTGTTATTATTTTAGAATTAGATTGTCATGCTTAAGAATAAGTTGGCCTCTATCTGCTAAAGAATGTTCTCGCTGTGATTTTGGAGACTTTACAAATTGGGTTATTACCTTCCGTTTACTTCCTGGTCTTTTTTTTTTTTAAAGGTTTTATTTATTTATTTTTAGAGAGGGGGGAGAGAGAGAGAAAGAGAAACATCAATGTGAGGTTGCTGAGAGACATGGCCTGCAACCTAGGCATGTGCCCTGACTGGGAATCGAACCTGCGATGCCTGGTTCGCAGCCCACGCTCAATCCACTGAGCTACGCCAGCCAGGGCTACTTCCTGGTCTTTTAGTCACTGTTGTATTTTACTTGAATCCACAACCATAATCACATAAAATTAGCTATAAAGATAGTAAACTATTTGATTTTTACTTTTCAAAGCATGAATAAAGCATACCTTGCCTTTTGTCCTTGCGTCTGGCATCTTCATATCAACTGCACCGGGGGGAACTGACATCTGAGTTGGATTTGACCTGATTAGGCTCAAAGGTGGCGATTGATCATGGAAAACTGTTGAAAGGCAGAGTTGTACAGTCTGTTTCATTGCTTTCAGTTGTGACTCCTAAGAAAAAAAGAGAGAGATCACAATTTATACATGTAGTTCTGGTTATTGATGATCTGATTAGATTCTCCTTTTTATCCTAATCTACACTCACCCCCCACACAATACATATCAGTGTTCACACATAACTGCCAAACTTATAAACCCCATTTTGATAACCTGTTTAATGTACACTGAGTTAGTTTTTAGTTGTTAATGTGTCTTATGAACACTGAAATTCAGAGACATGTCTTACTTTCTTCCCTTGAATTGGCATGATTTCAATAATGATAGTTTGCAGAATATATTTGCCAAAAAAATATACTCTGGCATCATTCTAAAGTAGAAAATGTCCTTCTTAGAAAGCTGCCATCTTTCTCATAGTATCAGCCTCCTTTATTAAGAATCCCTCCCCTGGCAATGCAGGCCCCTGTAGTTCCCAGATTAGCCTCCATTAGCAACTCAATTTCCCCACATATTGGGAAAAATGCATTTGTTTCTAATAAAACTCTTATTTCCTCTGGGCCTTGTTAAGAAGTAGGAGTTAATTTACTTTGACTATAAATGATAATATGAATACCTTCACATACTAGCATAGGATATTACAATATTTCAAGCACTCTCACATGAAAGAAATAGTTTTATGCCCTCAAACATCTGTGAAACTGGTACTATTATCATGATTTCACTATGAAGAAAAGAAAGTTCAAAGTTTTCAGACCGATTTATTTTTGATTTGCATTACTAGGCAGACTGAACTTACGTGGACAGCCACCTCTACCTCCCATTGATTTAACCCTCAGGTCCCACTCCTGAAAATATTTTTACATGCTGATAAGTTGAAAATTAATAATAATGTAAAGCTGAGCACAAACAGAAGAGAGACCCTCAGGTGTCAAAATGAAGAGAGACAGCCAACCTTTGGGAAATCTCATCATAGCTTAATTATAATTTGGGGCATGGTCACAGGCCCTGATGAGACAATGTCACATGAACAGTGAGTTCAGGACATGAGATAAGGCCTTTTCGCCAAAGGAGATGAAGAGAGAGACTAGTTACTGAGGCCACGATTCTGTGACAAGCTGACACACGTGTGGAGTTTACCATTTTGGTGCATTCGTAGATCAATGAGGCAGCATAGTCTGTTTTTGCTGCCTGTCAAAGTCATATACACCCAACAGAACTACTGCCTCTCAAGGGGAGCGGAAGATGGTGGCTTGAGAGGAGTCTGGATCCCCCTCTCCAGCATGCAGGGGAGAATTTGGCCGATCTGAGGAGAAACAGACTAGGAGACCACGGATATCGCAGCGTTTATGAAAATAGGGCATCAGAAGTTATCCAGATATTGAATGAACTGACGGT
The DNA here is from genome assembly GCA_004024845.1 of Tonatia bakeri. NCBI lineage: Eukaryota > Metazoa > Chordata > Mammalia > Chiroptera > Phyllostomidae > Tonatia > Tonatia bakeri. The sequence goes on from PVIA01003920.1 coordinate 151,970, forward strand.
GAGACGCCAGAAGGGGCCCGGGCTGGGTGCCCGGGAAGGCGGAGCCGGCCCTGTCCCCAGTCAGGGGTTGTGACCAGCAAAGACGCAGGTGCTATGCGCACCCACGGGGAACAGTGAGTACCCAGTCTGCCAGACCAGGAGAGGCCTTGCCGTGGGGGTGGAGTCTTTCCCGTGGGTGCCGGAGCCCCCTAACGGGTGTGTGTGGTTTTGGGGAGAACTGAGACCCGGGGCCCAGCCAGGAACAGGGAGGGTCTTCCCGAGCTGGGACCATCTGTTGCGGACGCGCGCCCTGCGGGTTTGATCACTCAAATGCAGAACTCAGGAAGGACACAACTTTTCCCGGGTGCTGGGGTCCGCAGTGGATACAAAGGGAGGGGCGCGACCCTTCCCAAGCCCGGAGGGTGCCTCTCGAGACCGGAGGAGAGACTGCGCTGCCCGAGAACGGGGAGCCCAGGAGGGGAATTTCGGACCCGCGCGCACTGCCAGCCCAGGCACCCTGACCCGGAAGAGAGGCGGGGCTCTGCTGAGCGTAGAGTCCGTGGCGGGGAAGCTGGGGGAGGGGCGCTACGCCTGGCTGCCTGCGCCCTGAGCACAGAAGGAGTCAGCAATCGATTCTGAGAAAAATCGATGGCCAGCCCTGAGTCTGACTGAGTTCTGTCTTAGAAAGGTGAAAGGCAGTCTCACCGCTTGCTCCTCAGCCTGCTTGCGCTGGCAGGAACAGAAACACCGATTTGGCCAGTCTGAAACCAACAAGAGTTTTTTTTGTGTGTGTGTGTTTCTTTCTTTATTTTTTTTTCTTCTTTCTTTCTCTCTCTCTCTCTCTGTGTTTTCTTCTTCTTTCTTTCTTTTTTTTCTTTCTTTCCATTTTTTTCTTTTCTTTTTTTCCCCTTATCCTACTGTTTGTTTGAGTGTATATATCTCTCAATTCCTTGTAATTCTTTTCCATCCATCTT